>JAPWLS010002174.1:0-116479 GCA_028551675.1 Tineola bisselliella
TAAATTGTAGCTGGAAACATAAAATAACACTTTGTACATTTCCAAGTCAAATATTTGTACTTTCGTGCGTTTTAAAGCATTTATAAAATTCTTCATCAGAATTAAAAGAACCATAATGATATTTACCTGTAATTTTCTATATGCATTCCTGAACAGAGCGCATAGCGAATGCAGACATTAGGCTGAAAATGTCGACGGTGGCGTGAGCAAACACCATTACCCGAGTGGAACCCTTTGGTGTTATTTATTGAGGAACGCAGCCGGTTGGCGACATCCATGGTACGGCTCTCTGCTTCTCAAGCATTCATTCTCATTCGTATACGAAATATTAAATAATAATGGCGTTACTTTGTTTTCAAAATAAATGCGATAGTAACCCGCATATTAGGTAAATCAAAACTTTAGACATCACTATAATATTTTTATGGAAATTTAATTACTTTTATTAATTATTATTCTTTTTGATTAATGATAATAAATTCAATTATTACAACAATAATTAGATTTTTCATAACTATGTTCAAAAAATATTTTTTAATACAGTCAATGTTTATTAAAATTGTATTGTTAAAGTAATGCTGTGTACCTTCACTTAGTGTAAAATTTAACTCGGTCAAGCATATTCATTGTATGTTACAACTAACCCCGGAAATTTGGTTAGTAAAACAGGGTTAAAATCAAGGACGGTAATAAATTATTGCCGATACCCCGGCGCCATATTGTCTGAACGCCTGTAAATATATCCTGTTTTAATTATCAAACTCCTTTAATAGGCTTGAAGCACGCAGGGTTGAAATATCGTTGCTTGTGCCTTTAAAACTCAGCTGCTTATCGGGTTGAGCATTCACCAAGCAACCTAATTGAGCTTCATTTAAATTCATAAGCAGAAAATTGTTTTCCACGTAGCTTGCTTTGCGAATTCTCTTTCTTTTTTATTTGCACTCGTAAATTTGTTTCTTTGAACATTGTGCATGTACGAGCAATTTGAAGACCCATGCAAATTTAATAGAAATGGTAAGCTTGTAACTTTCTCTTTGAGGAATTATAAAATAAAAAGATAAGCTAATATTTATGTAGCGTACAAAGATAAACATCACATCTTTTAATTAATTTGTTTAATAACCGTTACACACAACAATAATTAATTTATTTAGTTTCTATCTATAAAATTCCATTACTGGTTGTTATTTAGATGTGTAAATAGATTTTTCATATATAATAGTGTTTTTTAAAATATAATTATTTCAGAAAATTTTAAAAGCATCGTTAAGCCGGTAACATACATTACGGATATAAAATTATATGCGCAACGATGCGCAAATGATGTGTAGTCTATTACGTATTGCCGCGGTCAGTTTGTTGCTAGGGATGATGCTTGTACAATTCATTCTACCAAATATCATGGCTTTCGACTACTTTTATGTGTTATTATAATAATAAATAATAATTGTTTATTTGTTATTTATTTATTATAAAATTATAGAATAGAATACTACATAAAGCTCGATTACCACTGACTGACTCACTGACATAATTAAAAGCGATGTTCCCGGTATGGTGGAGGGATGAAACTAATATAGCATAAATACAGTCAAAACAACTTAAAGAACGTTCGGATAAACATATTCAACATTAGGTATTTTGTTAGTTTTAGTAAACAGTTGACCTAGCATTCAACTTAGTTTTATTTGTTTGTTTTTTTTTTGCGTTTTGTAGGTAGGTAGGTCGAAAAAACGTTCCTTGCAATCGTTGTTAGTAAAAACTACCCACCTATTCAAAATTATAAATGGAAAGCATTTTGATAAAACTATTTAAAAGTACCCACAAGTGAAATATTAAAATATTTTCATTAAGGCGTCACTTATTAAAAGATAAAATAATATTTTTTTAAATTCTTTTTAATTATTTTTTCTTCTCTCTTTACTTCCTTATATAGTTATATCATTTCTTACCAATTATAACTATGGAAGATAAACAAAAGATTTACATTAAGCAAAGGGAATACATATTCAAAAGCATTCAAATTTTGTATGACCTTTCAAAAGATCTTAAGGATAAGTCTAAATTAAGAAACTTCCGTGCTAGGTTTACGAAAGTACAAGACATACGTGACGAGTTTCTGGAAATTACCGCGAAAATCAATGAAATTCAAATTAAATTGAAACCAGATGCGGTCATCGATTTCCAGATCGCTTTATCTTTCGACGACTTATACTACGAGGTGATAGCCGCTGCCGACAGTATAGCGTCCAGCGCCACCGCAACTGATAGTGCCACAGCCACAGCATCGTCACGCGTGCGTTTGCCCAAACTTGAGCTTCCCAGGTTCGACAGTCTCATCGAAAACTGGCAAACGTTTCACGATACGTTTGTTGCTTTGGTCCACAATAACGAGTCGTTGTCAGCCGTCGAAAAATACCACTACCTTATTTCTTGTCTGTCCGGTTCTGCGTTAACGATAGTAAAGGGTCTGCCAGTGACCACAGAAAACTATCAAATAGCTTTTGACGCATTAGTGGATCGCTTTCAAAATAAAAGACTTTTAGCGGCGAAGTATCTCGATAAAATATTAAACATCACCGCCTTAAAATCATCCTCACTCGATCAATTGTTAACTTTAACAAATACCTTTTATGAGTCCGTGAGCGCGCTTCACAGTATCAACATTGACAACTTAGGCGAATACATTTTATTTCATCTTGCCTTTCGAGCCCTTGATTGTGATACTCGAAAAAGATTCGAAATTCAAAATGAAAAACATATGCCTCACTTTGCTGATTTATTGTCGTTTCTTCAGGGTTACGTTAAAATCCTGGAGACCAGCGAACAAAGGTCCAGCCCTAGTTCTGTGCAGCCTCGTGTAAATACGTTCCCTAAACCTGGTAATAAGCCGACCGAGCCTCGTTTTAAGTCCAGTAAAAACTATAACTCCTCTGTGACTCGAAAAGGATTTGTGAAAAAGATCACGTGTCCATGCTGTAACCTTCAACACAGCATATACAAATGTCCGAAATTTCAGACGTTCAACTCGCCCACTAGGTTAACTTTCGCTACTGGAAAAAACCTATGCGGCAACTGTTTGCGATTCGGACACAACGTAAACGACTGTTTTTCCAAAACCGGCTGTTTAACGTGCGGAGAAAAACATCATACGCTTCTGCATAGCGATACGCCTACTACTTCGGAACCTGGCACTTCTGGAGTGAGTACCGGCAGTCACACCAGTACCAGTGCTCACATTGGGCACGGACGCTCTCTTGTGCTCTTAGGTACGTGTACACTGCTGGCGCGCGCCTCCAATGGCCCGCCGCAGCCTGTTCGCGCCCTTATTGACAGCGGAGCACAAGATTGTTTTATGACGACCGCCTGCGCTCGCCGCCTTGGACTGACTGTACGTCGCTGCAACCTTACAGTTTCCGGTCTTGGTCAAAACACAGTCCATCACGTCAGAGGTGTCACTGCGTGTACGATTCTACCGCGAGACCAGCCTGAGCCTCAATTCAACATTCGACCAATTGTAATGGATGCTGTAACTTCTAAGATGCCCACTGCTACAGTACCTGACACTGTACGACGTCACTTTTGCCACTTAATGCTGGCCGATGAAACTTTCGACCAGCCGTCAGAAGTCGACCTACTATTGGGTGCCGAATTATTTCATCTCATCTACGACGGACAGCGGATTGCTCCAGGGCCCGGCTTACCTACCGCCCTGCACAGCGTCTTCGGATGGGTACTCACCGGGAAGCTCGATCCTAGCTGTCGACCACCTTCTACGGTTTCCTCTTTAGTTGCGTCTACCTGCGCCTTAGACGAGGTAGTTCAACGCTTCTGGGAGGTCGAAGAACCACCGAAGACACGTCTGGCTGCGCCAGAGGATGAAGAATGCGAATCCCTATACGCAAACTCGGTGCGGCAAGATCCAGATGGCAGATACGTAGTGCCCATTCTACTAAAGGATCGTCCCATGCTTGGTGATTCATACAAGCACTCGTTATCTCGTCTGGTTAATTTAGAAAAGCGTCTCACCAAACACGGACAATTGAAACAAGATTACGCAACATTCATGCAAGAATACGAGCATCTTAATCACATGCAGCGTGTGAAGTCAGAATCCCCAGCCGGTCAGTACTTCATACCACATCATTGTGTTATTCGTCCAGATAGTGCTACTCACTCAATGACTTGGTCTACACTGGTCCGAAACTCCAAGCGGATATCGTCGACATTCTAACCAAGTTTCGCCTCCACGCGGTGGTCTTCACTAGTGACATCGCCAAAATGTACCGCGAGATATTGATAAGACCGGAAGATCGTCGATGGCAACACATTCTTTGGCGGGACACACCGTCCGACTCTGTCTGCGAATACGAGCTCCGCACCGTTACGTATGGTGTGAGCAGTTCACCGTTCCTGGCCATTCGAACATTGCAACAACTAGCAGCCGATCATGGAGCCACTTGGCCACGTGCTGCTGAAGTGATACGCCATGATGTGTTCATGGATGACGTCATTACCGGGGCGCCGTCTATTGAACAGGCTCTTCAACTGCAAGATGAGTTGACTCAGTTGCTGCAATGTGCTCAGTTCAAACTACACAAATGGACGAGCAACTCCCCAGTTTCTCAAACATTTGCCTTCTGAACATGTACAAGTTCCTAAATCATTTTCTGAAGAGACAAACCAGGCTACTCTGAAGATTTTAGGAGTCCAGTGGGATCCTGTTGGCGACTTCTTTACTTACTCCGCTTCGCCAGTAAGCGTCGAGTGTACAAAACGTTCGATCTTGTCGAACGTCGCTCGCATTTTTGACCCGCTAGGATGGCTAACTCCAGTAACACTTATAGCAAAATTGCTCCTTCAAGATCTTTGGCGTCTGAAACTTACCTGGGACGAATCTGTTCCGTATGATTTAGCGAGAATTTGGCATGAATTTGTTTCCGAGCTAAACAATTTACATCTTATTAAATTTCCACGTTTAGTAGTGCCGCCTGAAGCCACTACTTTTCAACTGATTGGTTTTTGCGACGGTTCCACGAAGGCGTACGGGTGCTGTGTTTACCTACGTGCGGTATCAACCAGTTCCGTAACTCTCCACCTTCTTATAGCAAAGTCTAAAGTAGCTCCATTGAAACCACTTACGGTGAATCGACTAGAACTGTGTGGCGCCACCTTGCTCTCGCGAGTACTTGCACACTTATTTACTTTGCTAAAGGATAAAATCAACATAACCGATCAAATCGCTTTTACTGATAGCAGTACCGTTCTGTCCTGGCTTAATACGGAACCGCACAAACTTAAAACATTTGTGGCACATCGCGTCGTCCAAGCTACGGATGCTGTTCCCGCATCGAAATGGAAGCATGTATCAACAGTCGAGAACCCTGCCGATTATTGCAGTCGCGGTCTGAGCTGCTCTGAGCTCGCTGCCTGCAAGCGTTGGTGGTCGGGCCCCGACTGGCTCACCTGCGAATCGGCACGCTGGCCGATGAGCAGAGAACCGGAGCCACAGAATGTGCACGTTGAACTGAAGTCCTCATCGTTTGTCTCTCACAGTGACGAAGAGAAAGAAGAAAACTCAGTCCACACACTTCTCACTCGCTTTTCATCATTCACGCGAATGCAACGCACGATAGCAAATTGTATTAGGTTTATTCGAAATTGTAAGCAGACACCTGAAGCTCGTTCGTACGGTCCCTTAACAGTGACAGAAACATCTACGGCTCTTTGTAAAATAATTAAAGCTGTACAAGATAATTATTTCACTGAAGAATTTAATTGTCTCAAATCAAATCGACCTTGCAATCGATCAATTCAAAAACTTTCTCCATTTATTGATCCGTCCAGTCTCTTGCGAGTGGGGGGACGATTGATAAATGCAAACTTATCCGCTGCAGAGTGGAGATTAGGTCGGATAGAAAATATATTTCCGGGTAAGGACGGAAACGTCCGCGTAGTAACGATACGCACTGCGAAGGGCACTTTTACTAGACCTGCTAGGAAAGTCTGTCCACTTCCTATAGCTACATAGGATCTTCTTTTATTTATACTTAAACTTAGTTCTTAATTCATATTTTGTTTCTTAGCATTTAAGGATTTCTAGTTTAGTTTAGTTTAGTAGCTTCGGTATAATTTCATAGCGTCCATATGTTTATCCGAACACAAATTGTATTTTCTTGGCCTAGCTTCCGGGAAAAGGATTGCCTTGTGAAATCCCTAGCTGATTTCAAGTGGGGGGAAATGTTATGGCTTGGTATCATCCCATCCTTTTGATTCCTACCCTCTTCATTTCCTCTCATCATTAAAATATTCGCGGGCCCGCTACGTCATCCACCGAGCATGCGATACTAGCGCCCTCTACATGACATGACTAGTGTCAGTCAGTCTGCCGTCTACCGCCGACGCGTATTGTCGCCCTCGCTTGTGGCAACGTGATGAACTGGTCTGCCGTCCACCGCCGACGCGTATTGTCGCCCTTGCTTGTGACAACGTGATAAAATACCCTGTGTTGAACTGGATTGCCGGCCACGCGAATGTGAGTACACCCGTCTTTCCTATACTTTGTCCTTGTGTTTCTCCAAGCTTGATTTGGCAGGTTTAGGTACCCCCTGGCTTGGATGCTGGCCTGAGTAAATGCAGTTACAAACGACACAAAACTCAAAGCTGCAATTCTGCGTAAAATAGAATAAAATGCATTTAAGTAATGATCAGATGATCATACACTCAAGCGTTATTCTACAATACTAGCAAGTCTTAAGACAAACTTCGTCAACTTAACGTCGACTTGTCGATGGACTGATAAACTAGGAACTGGCTTCATAAACCTTAAAGCACTCCCAACAGCGCAGTCGCTGAATATTGATAAGTATTAAGGAACTTTGTGTCTTATGTTTCAGTTTTCATGTGTCTATCTATACTAATATAATAAAGAGGAAACATTTGATTGTTTGTATGTATTGAATAGGCTCCGAAACTACTGGACCTATTTGAAAAATTCTTTCACCATTAGAATCCTACATTATCCCTGATGAACATAGGCTATAGAATATTTTCAAAAACGTTAGGAATTCGTATGAAAACTTCAATAATGTAACCCAAAGTGTGAGAAAAATCATTATATTGCGTACACTGCGGAAATTATTGACAATAGAGCAAAGTGATGTACTACAGTTTTATAGAGGACATCAATATCTACAAAAAACTCTGCGACACCATATGTCTAACTATTACAGTTATGTCACAATAACTGCTTTTTCATGTTAAAATTTAAACTTCATAGCACTTTATATCTTCATTACTACGCAAACGAAGTCGCTGGCAACAGCTAGTTACGATCAGTGTTCAGAAACTACGTTTTACATGTGAATTAAAATTTTATAATCTCTTATTGGGTTGCTGCCCGAATACTCGACATTGGCAGAATTGTCTTTAATAGATATCTGAGGCCATTAATAAACAAAAGAAGTATATTTTCAAATCCAATTTATTCTACACTAGCAGTTGCCCGCGACTACGTCTGCGTAATAATGAAGATATAGAGTACCATGAAGTTTAATGATGTTTCATATTTCAGTCAACAGAAAATGCCTTCCACACCTCTGTTGCAAAATCTACTAACTGCCTCTCTGTCAAATTTCTAGTTTGTAGCAAAAAAATTATACAAACCTGCGAGGGCCCTTACAACTCCTTAATCTGGTCCCGTTGCAAAATCCATTCTTTGCAGACGACAACTAACTATAAACTACCTCCCTGTCAAATTTCATCTTTGTATGTCAAGCTGATTTCGAGATAACTTTCGCTTTTATATTCATTGAATTAGATATGAATTACAATGTGAACTTAAAACGTAATATATCTTTAAAAAAAAACAAACAACACGTCTGACCGCTAAAATTAGGCATAGACATCAAATTGTCTGAACTTAAAATAAAATGAAATATATCTTAAAAACAATCGAAAAACTGACAGCACATTTACCGCCAAAATTAGGCATATATCTTAAAATAAAATGAAATACCTTTGCCTTAAAATGAAAAAAAAAGATATATATCTTTAAAAACAATTGAAAAATTAGGCATAGACATCGAATTGTGTGAACTTAAAATGTAATATTTCTTAAAAAAAACAATTGAAAATATTATATATATGTTCATCGGGGAATATTCTAGTAATAGAATTTTTCAAATCGGTCCAGTAGTTTCGGAGCCTATTCAATACATACAAACAAACAATCAAATGTTTCCTCTTTATATAATAGTATAGATATAGATGATTATTTCACATCAATAATTGCAAAGGGCTTGGCTTTAGTTGAGGACCCCAAAACTGTACGAATAACGAAAAGGTTAGGTTAAGCTAGAATTAGTTCTATATTATAGCTTGTCTTTTTTTTATTTTACAATTAGTAATTCCTGGGGTCCTCAACTAAAGCGTTACCATTGCAAAGAGTCGCTAAGTAGAGTTCTAAACTTGAAACGCATTTAAGTAACTACATATATAACGTTGGTATTGTTCAGATTTATTAATTTGAAATTGTATGTAATTTTACTACTTTTTATATTAAAGGAAACTATTTAAATTATTTTGCTTATAATTCCCGCTACAACATTCAGTTATTTGTCGTTGAAGCGAAGCCGAAGCGACCGCACGTATCCTGATGATGCCACGTGAAGTGGCGAAACGCGTCGAGACAAATAACTGAATGTTGTAGCGGGAATTATAAGCAAAATAATTTAACCCTTAAATGGACGATTTTTGTTTCACGTTTTAAAAAAATATATTTGTGTAATAGACATGTATTACTGTCTAGGAAAAATGAGTAAAAAAATCTAGACATGAATTTACTATACTTTTTTTTTGCAATAATGTGAGTGTTGTTTAAAAACAACATTGTCCATTTAAGGGCTAAATAGTTTCCTTTAATATGGATTTCCGCAAAGTAGCGCCTGAAACAACTAATTATACTTTTTCTATAGTAAGTATATTTAAATATTGTCTTAACAAACATGTCAGAAAACTTGCAATACATTTCTATTACAATTTGGAACATCTGTATTGACGGAGTTCTTGCTAAGCCCTGCCATACATCAACGTCGTTGTGAGCGGCATGTCGCCACAACATAATTCTGAGTGCTCGGAGAGCTGTTGTCTTAGAGGTTCAATAATATTTTTTTCATGTCTTTTCATATGTGGGATTAACCCATTACTTCCCACTGTCCTATTTTTAGGACACTATATTCAAATTTTTCTTTAACCTATTAAGAGTTTTATTTCTTATTGTCTCTGATGAAATTCGTATTTTTATACTATTTTTCTGACGAAATAATTTTTTTCCGCTGAGAAAAATTTGTTGCCTCAAAAAAAAGCATTATGTTCCGATTTTATATACCGTAAAATAAAAAAGAAAACAGTAACCAACTTCAAAGTACATAAAACTGATTCTTAGACTTCTACCAAATATATATAATATAAAAATAAAAATAAAATATAATTTTTATCTCCATTGTCATACTTTATAGGACTGACTCAGCGTTAATTTTTTTTTTTATTTTTTTTTGTCATATTCTCTTTTCTTAATGTATTATGAACTTAATTTAAAATTTTCACCAAAAAATCCAATGTTTTCGACACTTGGGAAGTAATGGGTTAAGAGTAAAACGGAACGTAAGTGAGAGTGTTTATTATGTATTTAGTTTACTTATATGTATGTATTTTATTTATCTAAATTGCATTACCCGATACTAACAGTAACACTGCTTCTTCTATGATAATTGGTTATCAGGAAGAAATATTAGTGATAAGATCGCCAATTGCTCTAAATTTGTTTCTTATTAGTTAAATTGTATTATTATTATTATTATTACCATCTTAAGATCAATTATAGTTGTCATGGTGAGACGTTAACGACAGTTAAATAACCAAAATAAATGTAATAAAATAGAGATACGTGGTTCGCATTCCTGGTTCAATATCTCTCTGCCTACGTGAGTGACCGTGATGGATAACATCGTCCTACGCCAGTGTGTACTGAGCCTAAATTAAAAGTCTACTGGGAGATCTATCTGTTTTCTTGGCGCATTTATACCGTTTTATATATTAAATTTAACAGCACAATTGTATACTAAATTAGCTGCATGACAGTTTATATTTACAAAAGTGAAAATGCGAATTTTATAACATTTGAAGTTTTTTTTACTTAAAAGCGAACCTACCGGTGAATAGTAGAACTAAAAATAGCACAATACATTGTTTGTCCCTATCTAATACTACATCACTCGTATCTAGATACATTATACCAGCCATTCTCAAAGTTGTGTTCCGCGGAACCTTAGGGCTAAAATACTGCAAAAAATACCTACCAAAGGGAGATTATAAGGTTACATCTAAATATTCCAACTAAATATTGCATTGCAATATGATTATTCATAAATACATGTAAATCACTTTTTTATAATTATATTAAAGGCTTTTTCCTTCGCCAAAAAAGTTTGAGAACCGCTGCATTATACTATTCCCCAATGTCGCATTCCGCGTAATAGAATATAAAAGATAAAGAGAACGTGAGTTCTAAAACCTAATTAGTGACATCAAACACAAAACTTTTACGAGACAATACTAACAATTTATTGCAACTTTAAAACTATATTGAAAATAATAAAAATAACTAATTTTCGAAGCATATTATTTATTTTTAAAATAACACAAATCATTAAATATAGTATTGTAATAAAATATAACACAAGAATATTTGTTTTCGTAAAAACGTCACGAACTTATTCGATTGTCTCCCTATATAGTCTTTTTGTCATTGAAATCGCAACGGTTTTTGTATGTATCGTTTTTAGTTCTACCCTTCACTGATAGGTTTGCTCAATAGAAAAAATGATTGACATCTATATGTATATATAAAAATGAATGTTTGTCTGTATGTCCTTTATAGAATCGTAAACTATGTATTTGATCATGTGATGATCTTTAGCAGTTGTGCACAAACCCACGAAGGTTTTTGAGTTGGTACGACCAATTTTCGACAGATGGCGCCACTGTCATTCCAATGAATTTCATATATTGCCGTGACAGTTCATGACAGCTCACATTGAACAGACAATACTGTCGTCAAATGAACAAAATCAATAAAATGACTGAAAATGAATTAAATATTTGTGTCATGTATTTTCTTCAAATTTATTTTAGTTGGTGGCGCAGGGAACATCTAGTTTTGATATAAATTGTTGCGTTTTTATTGTTCACTATAAATAGTGTGCATTGCTGCTTATTTTGCAATATATAATATATTTGAGGAAAATAAAGGAAAAATTCACTTTTGCTTTTCAGTTTTTTATTAGGACTGACTGACATTGACAGTCATATTTTTTATAAAACTTATTCTATTCTAATTTATAATAATCAAAAGGAGGTTGCGATCGCCAACAGTGTGTTTAAATTGATTGATTGAAACCGTGGAGATAAATGCATGACACTGTACTGAAATCGTTACGTAAAGTAGTAGAAAAAACACTCTTATCCCAAATCTTTAAAAATAGCTTCCAGAATGTTTTCCTAATAAGTTAAACCGAAAGCAGTAATAAAATTGACAGACAGACAAATGTGGGACCATAATAAAGGGTACAATTTACATTCCACGGAGAGATACTCTCCCGGGAAACTACTTTATGATCATTTTATCTGAAAACACTATTTTTGTGACTCGGAATTTTCAAGGAATTTAATGGATTTTATTACGGGTTTAAAAGTTTTGTATTTTATTTTATATTTTTAATTTTATTACTGAAACGTGCTCACTCGTCTCCTCAGACCGGCATAGTGGAGATGATAAGTCTTACATTTCATTAATCTCACAGAATATCAAGTTTTCAATGGAACATTATCAATGATTAATCATATTCCCGTCTTGTTGTAAAATGCCTTCAAACACAGATACGGGGTAACCTTAATTTTTCATACATTCAATGGTTTTCGAGTAGGGAGGGATTCTTTCGCTTCTTTGAAATAGTATTTACTTCAGTGCAATCTGGGGTCAATCATATGAGAGTTTAATTATTGTATGGTATATTTACGTACTATACAGTATGTAATTATTATGTTGTTTCATTCACTTATTCTTATTTATCACTAAGATTCATATATTATTATTATCTAAATTATATAAGTACTAACATTACTAACAATACTAGAATATTTGAACAAATAATAAAATATAATTATATAATATACAATCTATAATTCTCGCATACCTATACTGTGCAAAGTTGGTTGAAAGGACTAGTGCTTCACTACTCCCACATGCTAAAACCAAATACTACTATCTCGCTCGACAAACTGAAACTTGTTAATATTTCGAACTACCGTCATTACAGTTAAAACTAGTACGGAGTACATTATCTTTAGCATTAAGTTAGCCGCAGTGTTTGTTAAAAAAAATAAATGAAACAATTCGTTCTTAAAATCGTGTGACTACTCCAAAAACAATCAGTAACTATTAAAAATATAACAATTAATTGTTTACTAGTATTATTATTAACTACTGAAAAAGTATTTTTGGAATTTCATTATTTAAATAAACAAAAAACAAAAGACTTTTTTTTTCATCTAATGTGTCTTCTTCTCTTCTTTTATTAATGGCCTCAAATGTCTAATGAGGACAATTCTGCCAATGTCGAGTAATGGAACAACAACCCAATAAGAAATTATAAAATTTTAATATACACGTAAAGCCTCATGTCAAAAGTCTCTTCCATTTAATGTGTGTAGAAATAAATATGAAGATATATGACACTGATTGTCAATCATTGTACCGCGGCATTTTTGAAGTGTGCCGTCAAATTTTAGAAATGTATCAAGGTAAAATTTTCCATTAAAAGTATTCTTATTATTAACTTGTAATTGATATCTAAACAAACGCACTGTTGTTTTTGTAGTGAATATTATTTTATTTTACATTCAACATTATTATTATAAACTATTTCACACCGTGTATATAGGAGAAATAAAATGTTGAGAATCACTGGTATATGAACTCGTGAACAGGGGGGCTACGGATTAGACAGCGACGTCACGATGGATAGACCACACAATGCTTATTTTACGGATATTTGACGGGCTTATATATGTCAAAGTTCACGTAAGCTACAGAGGGGAAGGCCGTATAACGAAACTTCGGATATGCCTAAGTAGCCCCCCAGACACATACAGCCTACAGTTAGAAAAACACACATGTCAACCTCTTAGTTTTTTAGAGACACCACTAAAAGGCAAAGCTAGAAAGGAGTTCATCATAACCTCAGCACCTAACGTATCAGACTTCCCCTCGTAAAAAAATCTTATATTTCTAAGTTAAAAATTTTTTTAGTTAGAAAGGAAATATTGATTTACCTGTATTAATTTTTGGGAATATTTCGCAGTATAACCAATTATTTGTATGAAATTTCGTTCCCCACAGGAAATCTCTAACTATATTCATAATAGAATTTGATAAATTTGAAATGAAATCGGAGAGGTATTATGAAATTTCCTCCGTCTGAAATATCTTTGACAAAATCGAGCACTTACAAATTTCAGTATAATTAAAACTTATAACAGGACCAGGAGAAGGCAAATATACAACGTTTTAAATGTGAAAATAAACTTTCTTCGGTTTTTGAAACTCGGAATGTCTAATGTGACCACAAATATATTATTTTGATTGGATTATATTGAAAAAAAAAAAAAATGGTGCAAATTAAACTTATTTGTGTATGTAAATTGGTAATTGGTGTGCCAATCTACTCAGGCGCACGAACTTCTCACGAAATTACGGATTTGGCAGCAACTTCACGACGGATAGGCTATTCAAGGCTTATTTTACGGACATCTGACAGTACTTTTTGCGTGCTTATATGCCAAAATTCACGTAAACTACAGAAGTGACGGCCGTATCACGAAACTTGGGATATGCCTGAGTAGCCCTCTTGTAACGGAAAGGTCACTAGTTAGATTTCGTATTACATATTACAAAAAATTATTAGATATTTTGAATTTTTGAAAAAAGCCATATTAAGTTTAATTTATATAACAGTTGCAGAAATGGTATCAATTTTAACCCCACTACATGCAGTACAGCTCTCATAAACGAGAGTGTACTCGGTATAGGCCCGCGCATATTCAACCATTGATCTAGGGTTATAAGAGACATTGATAATTTAAACATATTTAAAAAGAATCTCAACGTATTTTTAATGAACAAGTCCTACTATTCAATTGGTGAATTTATGATTAACATTTTGTAGGTTTAAATTTAATTTGACATTATTTAGCATTTAAGGTTGATATTTATATTATAGTAAAATTTCATTGTATGAATTATTTGTATGTCATATATATTATGTAAAATATGTGATACTACTAACATTATTTTAAAACCTGTTACTAACCGTATTTATGGCAAACAAATGAATTTTTATTTTTCTATTTTATTAACACTAGGTTTACGGGACGCGTCAATTTGACGCATTTTGACTTTTATCAGAGAATTACTAAAAACTGTTTAAATTTTTATTTCATCTCTTTGTATGACTTTTATTCATTGATCGAGGGAAATATATATTGAAGTCTATTTTCTTTAAAAGTGTTGAATTACTGTACTTGTCTATGTGGTATACCTATCGCTACGATATGCGTCAAATTGACGCGTTTTAGTAGAAGTAGGTATATAGAAAACGTCCGTAAACCTAGTGTTAAAAAAGGCATCAAGTCGCTCCTGTAATGAACTCTTTCATAGGTTTCAGTAAATTAATATGCACGGAAAGATTATTTATAAAGAGGCGTAATAAACTTTTATTAGTACATTTGGTCGGCTTTAAAAAACTCATAACAAACGTAATGTAATGTAAAATACTGGACGGCGGCCATAAAAATGAAATACATAAAATTCAATTTCCAATATTGTTTTATGCAAGTTTGCTCGCTGCTGTCCACGAACACAATTTATTATGACAATTTTATTTCTTTTTGCAGTATTATTATTTTTTAAATAATTTTATCTAAACCTTCACAAATAATCAAGTATAACCTAGGTATATTTTGTAATTAAGTTTGTAAAATAAAAATATCGGTCGAGATTCTTGACTGACTCACCCAAGGTTATTCTAAACCAGCGGTTCTCAAACTTTTTTGGCGAAGGAAAAAGCCTTAATATAATTATAAAAAACTGATTTATATGTATTTATGAATAATCATATTGTTATGTAATATTTAGTTGGAATATTTAGATGTAACCTTATAATCTCCCTTTGGTAGGTATTTTTTGCAGTATTTTAGCCCTAAGGTTCAGCGGAACACCACTTTGAGAATGGCTGTTCTAAACAATTTAACAAATAAAGTTAGTTAAAACAAGTAATGTATTTAGCAATGTTGCAGCAGTGAATTGGTACTTTCTGCATGGTCATATCGATAATCGTAAAAGATAATTCGGGAACCGCATACTGTGGTCTCGTGAATATTCATGCTGTTATAAACGTCCGAAGCTTTCATTAACAAAAATTGGAATGTTCGTGTGCTTTTGTTAAATAAATATTATGGCATTGCCTTTTTATATTAATAAAACTTAAATAAAAACAACTGCTTTTGTAGTTCGGTTTTTATTATAACTCTCCACTTAACTTTTTTTTCTTCTCTCCCCTCTTCCTTGCATCTATTGTTTATGTATTTTTGAAATTTTATTAAATTCTATAACTTTATCACCTTGAGCATGCCGTCCGTCGTTTAGTTTATATAATAGTAGTCCTTTTTATAATATGTAGTTCTAATGTTTGTAGGTAGGCTTTATAAATAAATAAATAAATAAACGTTGAAGTTGCTCAATTCTTATTGGGCATAACCTCAGATCCCAGATGGGTCTGGAACTATTTCCCTGGGGTGCCACGGCGTCAAAACTAACAAAAAGAAATTCCACATTTTATCTAATTATACTTTTAGGGGAACTACCCTCGAGTCGAATTGCAGTTCAAACTGACATGATTAATTATAGATTGGGTTAATAACCTAAAGTTGGTCGTATCTTTTAGAAGTGAACGATTTTTTTATGATACATCTTAAAATTTGATTTTGAAATGCTTTTATTCAATTGACGAATACATCAATGATTCGAAACAGTAAATAAAATTTAGTTTATTAATTGAAATTGTTTATTATTATTATTATTATTGTATTGTATTATATTGACACTAAACTATACTGACATCTTAATTATAATTGTGACATGCAATAAATATATTTGAATTTGAATTAAATTCAAACCATTATTGAGTATTTAAAAGTTTTCAATTCGAATTGGAAATACGATAATCCATGTAGAGTGGCGTCAGAGCGAGCGTGTCGCCAAATGAAATGTTAGAATAATAATTTTGGAATTCAAAAAATGTCACAACGCGTCCTAAATTAAGCTTTCAAAGGATTACGATTAAGGCTTCCATTCGTGACGAAAATAAATAATAATAATAATACTTGTGCTAAAAATAATGCTAAAAGAAATATGACATATTGAAATTAATTTGATTTAATGACGTATTTGGCAATAGTTTTATTCCTACTAATATTAGAAACGTGAATGTGGGTTTGTTTGTTACGTTTTCACGCAACAACTACTTAACCGATCATCATGAAACTTTGTACGCATATTTTTGGAGGTACTAGAAGTAACATAGGAAACTTTTTATTAAAAAAAAAATAAATTTTACTATAGTTAGTATGATCTCTGATACTTATTTGATGACTTAAATGCGAGCGAAGCCGCGGGTAAAAGCTAGTATATTAATAATTTAATTTACCTTAATAAGGTATCATATAGACTAATAATTATTTTTGTTTTAATATCATTGTATTTATAATATTATATGACTTGCAATAAAGATTTTTAATTATATTTTTGTTCTGGTATCAATATCTCAAATGTTTTATTAGTCTAAAACAATGAGAGCAAGAAAAAAAGAAGATAAAATAAAAATAAAGAATATTATTTCTTTTACCATTATATAAATGATGAATTTATGTAGAAATATAAAATAATTTATGTAGTGCCATTTAGGGGGTCAGTGAGTTCGGTTTATTTATTTGTTGTCATTTTAAAGTAATTACAATGCCCTGTAGAGAAGTCTGAGCTTAAAATTGCTTAAAAACTACTAAATCTAATAGGATTATTCAAGTTACTATCGTATAAAAATAGACATTAAAAATTAAAAATAAAATTTAAATTAAAAAATTAAGCTGGTCGCGACCATTGTAGGTAGCTGCAAAGATTGAGAGACGATTAAATTTAACAAATTGTTTTCTGATTATATATTACAAATTTTGTAATATAATAAAAAGTAGTCGTAGCTTTTGTTTTATTTGAGTACTTCTTTAAGGTGATTTTTGTACTGCAGAGTTCATTGACATCACGAAACAACGACAATACAAATACAAATAAACACACATGTAGAAACTTTCGTATGTAGGAAGAACTCTTTATTCAAAATTCAAATATTATTCATGAACATGGAATTTCCTGAAGTGTAACGCTAACTTTTAAACAACTGTTTTGCAAATCGTTTTTACTTTATTCTCTTTAGAATATATATATTGATATATTTTAAAAATTAATCATGACTTCATATGTGGTTAACTTTTTAGGTAAATACTATGTCAGCTTTGTTATATTGCAAAACTAAGGTGACACAAGTCAGCTTTCTCAATTTAGGCCAGTGGTTCTAAACCTTTTAGCGATGAGCGTTTGACAAAATTTCTGTCTAGCCATGGACTACCAACTGTTTCGTGGTAATGTACAATGAATATAAATAAAATGCATAAAATTGTTTAAAATCATATTTATTAATGAAAATAGTAAAATTTTAACGGAAGTGTTACATCTTTGTAGAAGAAATGATAATTTATAAATATAGTACTATACAGTAATACCCTGCTTTACGCGACCTCGTTATGCGCGGTTTCACTATTCAAAATTCGCGCTAAATTGCCCCGCATTACGCGAAAGAGTGCGTATAAACATAATGTAATCATCAACTTCTCTATGGTCGCGGTAATTTCAGATAACGCGATTTTTTCCGGAACCTATCCCTCGCGTAAAGCGGGGCGTTACTGTAGTTACATAAATAAATTTAATATGGCTTTACGGACCACTTCAAGTGCTTTCAGAGACCACATGCAATTCTTAAATGTCTGTATTTTTTTTATCAAGCCGTATACAATGTAATCGGTTATTAATGGCAGCCTTGATTACATTTTTAGATTGTTCCCAAACTCGTTTGAGTGTAATTAGCGGCGTATGTTTCTGAAAAGTTGGTGAGAGAATTAGCCACATTTTTTGGTGTAATTTAACTACAACAATTATTACAAACAACAAACGCTAATTAACTTTATACAGGTTTCCGTATACAGTAATACCCCGCTTTACGCGACTCCGTTATGCGCGGTTTCACTATAACGCGAAATTCAAATTTCGCGCTCAATTGCCCCGCATTATGCGAAAGAGTGCGTATAAACATAATGTAGTCATCAACTTCTCTAAAGTCGCGGGAATTTCAGTTTTTCCGGAACGTATCACTCGCGTAAAGCGGGGCATTACTGTATTAGTGGCTTATGTATCTATTTATCTGTCATAGACTTTATATATAGCCATGATCAACAATAGATAATGAAGCAATCGCATTGAATGTAAGAAAGACACGTTTGGTATACAGAAAGGACTGCTACGTTTTTGCAGGACATCACATGTTTGTGGAGCTGAGAGTCAATCTTTTATTTTTATATAAATATTTCTTTTATTTTTATATGACTAACAGTGTTTTTTGTTAATTAGTTTTTTATACCTGTAATTTAGTTGTTATATGATTTTATACTTACTATATTTGATACCAAGGCCGCGAGAAGCTCTTAAAAAACCAATGTCAAAAAAGAATCGTGATAATTGATAGAAATTGTAAAGTTTACACTCAAATATATCTAAATGTTATTTCGAGCAACGAATTTGGTTTTATTTTAATCCTAGAAGTGAGAAAAAGGTTTATTTAAGAATATTTTAAACTTTACAATTTCTATCGATTATCACGAATCTTTTTTGACATTTGTTTTTTTTTTGAGAGCTTCTCTTCGGCCTTGGTATCAAATATAATAAGTATAAAAAAACTTAACAACTAATTTACATTTTAAATATTAATATATTAATATTACGAATGAATATGTATTTCTACCAGAAATTGAACCTGGGGCCTCTGCGTAACGTTAACGTTTTAGCCACTGCGTTAAGATAGGCCAATTGTTTTCGAGTCTTTTGATTTTACTTGCATAGTTGTAGAACCTTGAATTGTTATTTTACATTTAGCATGTCAGAATGTATGGTAACAACATTATCGATTTCCAGCTGTAGGCATCAATTGACGTTAATTGAATGCTCTTAATATCAAATGAATTTTGACAATAGTAACTGAATGCACTTAGTTCGTGTACATTCATTTGGCAAGTTGCATAGCGTTCTGTTAATAATTATATCGTATTATATCGCCTGGTTAATTAATATAGTCGGAACTGACATTTAAAAAAAATCTCAATGGTTTCTGAGATACTCAATACAACAACGAAGAATCTATACGAAACAAACTTTATAGTAAATACTCCTGTAAAATTGCGATTTTGTAGATCTTACCATGTTAACGTTCATAGATCATAACTTACAATAATAACGTCTCTTTCTAGAGAAATATTGGACAAAGGTGACAAGGTCACCCACACATCTTTGTCAGAATAAAGAAATATAAAACAAGTTATTTTAAGATTAGACACATCTATCTTTACGTTAAGACGAGGGATCAACTTTTATTTTTAATTCTATTTCACTCAGAATTTAATTGAAACAAGTTCAATTCAAACAAACGTTAGATGAATATCTTACTGATAAAAAAGCTTGGACATAATCTATGTCATTTTATGTTTACCGTTAGGTATACATTAGGATGACAGTGCCTCTATACAGCAGCTATTCTTCTACATCATAGTAGATTTATTATATATTATTATGACATTAGTCTGTAAGTAGACAATGCTAGCATACAGCAGCTAAATCAAATTGATAATTAATAAATTAATAAATGTATTTCATTTGTATTTGTATATATATTTATATATGTATTGACGAGTAAAAGCGCTCTATTGGAGCCCAATAAAAGTAAATAAATAAAATTAAAAAAAAGTTATTCTTTGTATTTGTATAACTAACATCAAGTAGTCACGTGGTAAGCTACTATATAAAAAAAATGTGCAAATATAGGCCCAATCATATGTAAGGTTTCTACTATCATAAAACTTAACTTATACTGTGATGTTATTTGAAAAATGTAATACGTCTTCTGATATCCTGATCGAAAAGTACTATTTTTTTCGCCATATCATCTAGTAGAAGTGGGACTAGTAGAAGTGGGACACGAAATTCTAAACGTGCGCCGCCAAATTTTAGATATATAATAATTGTTAATATTATTAAATAATATGATTTATAAATTTTAAAGCTTATCTTTTCTTTGTGTGCCGCCAAATTTTGAAATCGTTAAAAGTGTGCCGCCATAAAAAAATGTTGAGAATTACTGGTGTACATTCTTCGTCGCTGTATTGAGTATCTCAGAAACAATTGAGAGAATGTTAATTTTTTTTATAAGAAATTTGTTATAATGTTAGTTCCGAATAGAGCGATGTACATCACATATATTTAACCGAAGGAACGCCAAAAACTTCGTAGCCATTTTTATTCAAATCATTCGAAATGCGTATTCGGATCACAGTGTGGCAATATAAAACTCCTAGCTTGACATGGGTACAACTCATGCGTGGTAGACTAAGCCACGTGTCTAAACTTTTGTGATTTATAACAAAGAGTTTCATAGAAACGGGCCTTGAATTGTCGCTCAGTATTGACGAGTTGTGAAGGCTTTTTTCTACACTTCGCTTTATTCAGAAGCTATCTTTTGGGTGTTTCAGTTCCTTTTGTCAAATTGAATCCTATGTGTAAGTAATATCTTTGTTTATGTGTGAAAATATTTTTACACGTACGAGCTATATATACCTATTTAGAAGCTCTGATATGTGGCGGTAGTTTTTGACATTTGATATGTTATGTCTTCTTTTGTTTTTTCTTCCTTGTTAATTATATATTTTAAATCCACATTATTATTTCATATTAGCATCTCCAAAAATATAAATATCACAATGCATTGTGAACAAAAAAACTTGTTCTTCTTTTATTAATGGCTTTAGATATCTATTAAAGACAACTCTGTCAATGTCGAGTATGCGGGTAGCAGCCCAATAAGAGATTATAAAATTTTAATTCACACGTAAATCCTCAAGTCAAACACAAAACCCCATTTCAACTCCTGTGAACAATAAAAGGAAAAGGAAAACAAGAAAGATGACAGTGACAGAACAAATGTCAAAAATCTAAAATTTTCTTATTTATTTATTGCTTAATAATAAAGAAAAAATAAAACAGAGTAAGTGAGCAAGGAGATGGCGGCCTTATCACTAAGAAGCGATCTCTTCCAGGCAACCAACTTTTAGATGTGGAGCAATGCAGAAGAGAAATAGTGGGAGATATAAATAGATGCAAATATAGATAAACATGTGAACTACACACAATACATACCATGTTACATAGATACATACATAAGATAATAATAATATATTATATATGATATATATATCTCATATATGTCTCAAATACTTTCTAAACTAAAGTCTATTTATTAATTAAACATGACAACAGATAAATTGACTCTAAAACTAATCCAAGCATGTTAATTAAGGGAAAATTACAAACTTCTTTTAGAGAACTTCCTCTTACCCATCTCAAAGGGCATCTCTCCTTTCCGTGTCACAGGCAAGTCTAGCTGGATATTGATTAACCTTAACAAGGGATCCAAATTAATAGAAGCCTATCGCTATAAATCAGCTAAGTTGAGACAAGCCTGTTAAGTGGAGAAACCAGTATTAAAAACAATTTTTATTTTTAACCAAACATATACAAAATACTTTGCATTAAACTAGAACAATCTGTAGTGCAGGACTGAAACAACGCAAACATAGAACAGACCTAAAACTAAATTCTTACTAATTTTTATCATAATATCATCTTCATTTTTTATTAATGACAAATAAATTTTGCCAATGATAAGTGTTCGGGCAACAATCCAATAAGAAATTATAAAATTTTAATTCACACATCAAATCAAAAATACTTCATCATGATATCATATTATTAAATTCTAAACGGAATTCGAATATAGAACATATTAGGATAGTAATAACTAGTCATCGTATAATAATTATAGTGTATGTATGTATGTATGTATGTATTATATGTATATATATTGTTGTGTATTGGAAGGAACAAATTTGTCTCCTTAAACCGGTATAGAAAAAACAACTCTGTCACATAGATCTATCTATAGTTGGAGTTGTCCAAGAACCTCAGTCTAGCTTATGATCAGGCGGAGTATGGTCATATCTTGTGTATTTATTAGGTTCAATTAATTATAGAAAAAGAAATAAATAAATAATCACCTCTAATCCTGCCCTTAACAGATGCCCTTTAAGCCGATGCGGGTTTCAAAGTTTAGTTAGAAACTATTTTTATTGTGGTATACGGAGACAATGGTGACTCGACATGTATAATACAATGTTATTAAAAATATTGTAGCAATTTATAGCTAATAATAATATGTATTTACGGTGATATACAGTAATACCCAGCCTTACGCGACCCCTATTCAAATTTCGCGCTCAATTGCCCCGGATTACGCGAAAGAGTGCGTATAAACATAATGTAGTCATCAACTTCTCTATGGTCGCGGGAATTTCAGTTAACACGATTTTTTCCGAAACGTATCCCTCGCGTAAAGCGGGGAATTAATGTATACATTTATCCCTTTTTTATTTATTATAAATGTGAATGTGAGTTTGTTTGTTACATTTTCACGTAACAACTACTTAACCTATCATCATGAAACTTTGTACACATATTTTTGGAGGTACTAGAAGTAACATAGGATACTTTTTATTTAAAAAATAATTGTGTTTTTACTATAGTCTCCAACTGACTATAGTTTCAGCTGTTTGGAATCATATTGATTCATTTCTATTGAAATTAGCTCTGATACTTATTTAATGACTTAAATGCGAGCAAAGCCGCGGGTAAAAGCTAGTTTATCATAAATATGATATATTATAAGGATTTTAAAGTAATTGTAATATATCACATATTATATTTATACCCGTCTCGGCTTCGCACGGGTGGATATTTATTTTTTAAATAGTTAGAATTTTAGAAAAAGCGATGAAAGACATTTTATGGTAATTTTTGGCAACCTTGATTTACATTATTGTACTTTTAGTAAGGATTATTATTTTTTCCTGTAATTTATATAGCCTGTATTGATCAGTGATAATGTAGCATTCAAAAGGTGAAAGAATTTTTGAAATCGGTCCAGTAGTTTTTGAACCAATTCGTTAGAAACATACAAAAATACAAATCTTTCCTCTTTATAATATTAGTATAGACAACGCAAATAGCATACAAATATTATATCACTAGAATGTCAACTCTACATCTTAAATAATGTCAGGTATTTATCTAAACTTAATTTACAATGTAAAATTATAATAAAGTTTATATAGAACGCTAGATGTCGCTAGTATATACATATATCAAAAAAAAACAAGTTATAGCTAACCACAGACAGTTTAATTTGGTATTTCACCTCAACGTATTCGAGTATAATAAATCCGTTTTTCTTGAACGTGTTTCCGTCAAATTAGATTATGCTAAGTTGACAGGAACCAAATAGGATCCAGCTTTTCTTATAAAAACAATAGCTTCGGGGAAAATCGTTGCCTCAATCCTTTATTCAAAATTTACGATTATTTACAGATATCCTGGTTTATGGGAACTGCCGTTTTGTCTTGATAAAGTTGTGTTTTTAGTAGTGTCGACGTGTGACCGTAATCCGTCTGTTGTTTGTGCAGGTAGTGTTCATTCTGGAATCTGGAATACTTGAAAATGAGATTGACCGCGGTTATTAGCCTGCAGTAACATACTTTAAGGGATCTGAACGTGGCCGTCACTTCTGTAGCTTACATCCATTTTGACATATAAGCTCGTGACGTTGCTGTCAAATCCGTAATTTTGTGAATGATTACGGACCCGTAAGTGTTCCTGAGTAAGAAACGTCCGAAGTTCGTGCGCCTGAGTAGCCCCCCAGTTTATATAACATAGCCGGCATAGCGAAGGTGATTCTTTGTGGTAGTAATTGTCACCACTCTTGAACAATAGTTTACGTCAGAGTGTATTAAGTAAAATATATGAATAAATTGTATAAAGCCTTTATCAAAGTTTTATTAGGGTATTTAATAATAACTTTCCTAACATATTTTACCGAAATCTATGATCGGTTATGATTGACGCTTTGACGTTTACCCGCTCATGAAATTTCGTTTAAATTGATAATTACGTTTGAAGAAACAATTGCTGTACTTTATTTTTCATAGTAACGAATTTTGGAATAAAAAATTTTGTATTACTGGTTGATATGAATTTGAAACCACTATTGTAAAATGTCAAAACGATTATGTCGGTACAATAAATATTGAGTAAAATGGGAATAAGCCCGTTAAAACAGTCCAAGTTTTCACTAACTGCCAAAACTCAACTAACTAACTACTAGTAGATATAGCTCCGTGCCTGTTTGTGTACTTGGCTTCTTCCTTAGTTTCGGTCTTCACTTAAGGCGTTTATTTACTGAAACGTTTTAAGATATAAATTCAAACGTTGTAGAAAAGGGAATATTGAGACGAACACCGAAACAGATTTCTACAAAAACGAATGCCAGTACTACAGAAATACCTTTTTAGATCCAGATTGGACATCGAGGTGGAAATACTATCTTATTTTTTCATTGAAATAAGCACGCAAATAAAAATAAAAATTTTAACAGTTTTTTTTGCAAACAAACAATAAATAACAATTAACTGCTGTTTTTACAACATTGTTTTTGTTAAAAAACAAAATTCAATAGTTTACAATAATTCAAATACGCAGAATTTTAGGATTCAATTCCCGGTCGAAATAAATACATGTATGTAATATAAAATTGATATTGAGTTGTGTATTGTGTATATCACTAATATTTCGAACATTAACTTTAACTGGATTGCACTGATTATTAATTAACATAAAACAATACAATTAATTACTTTTAAATACAATTTTATTTAAATCTTCCTACATAATGAGTATTGACGTTAGGAATATTAAAAAAAATTAAACTTTTATTTTTAAATAAATAAATAAATAAAATAGTTTATTAATAGAGAATTTTAGTGCATAAAAATAGCAAGGGCACCTGTACTAGGTTCGGAAACCTGTCCTACTGGGTACCCCTGTTACTGAACTAGATGTTTAGTATGAAGAAAGAAAATACAGATAGAAATATATAATATATAAAAACTGATAGAAAACAATATACATATTTCCAATAGTTCTTAATATGTAATTGTGTTATGTTAAATTAGTGATAGAAGTCATAGAGCTTAAGAAGCTTACTCCGGTAGAGACAAAAGCCTGTACATAAAAGATACCCGACATAGAAAGTACATCCAGCGAGTAATCATATAAAACACAGCTCATACAATCCATCAAAGTAGGGCACAAGTTTCTTTTGACATTGATAAATTAACTTATTTAATCATCTGACATATTATTTCTTTATTTATCCACTCAAATATATATATATGTATATTTTTCTTTGTATCTCTATCTATCTATCATTTCAGTCTCAGTCTCTCAGTCAGACATTATACTACCCAGATTGACAGGGAAACGCAACTTTGTCATTTCAGTGATGTTAGAAGGGAATAGTTGCTTCAAATAGTCGTGTCCGAGTTTCAATTAGCGCGAAAAGTGGTCAATGATAAACAAATAAAATAATAAAAACGTTAGCATATAATTAACATTCTTTTGTAACGAAATCTATATATATAAAACTCAAAGGTGACTGACTGACTGACTTAGTGATCTATCAACGCACAGCCCAAACCACTGGACGGATCTGAAATTTGGCATGCAGGTAGATGTTATGACGTAGGCATCCGCTAAGAAAGGATTTTGATCATATATATAAAATAGGGGATGAAAATTTGTATAAATCTTATTAGATTTATTTCATTCATTATTACGCAGACGTAGTTGCGGGCAACAGCTAGTTCAATATATATCTTTCTCTGTTCGTATAGATTGTATTATTTGTCTTAAATTAAGGTAATTAATAATTCACTAAAAGCGTAATCTATATAGTTATATAATAATACTAGCTGTTGCCCGCGGCTTCGCTCCCGTTAAGAAGTATTATTATTAATTAGGTATAGTTTTTGCGGCTTTATTTTTGTTTACCGTGTTTAAAAACGTCTTCATCATAGTAACTCCAATCTTTAATTTCAGTTCAATCAGTCGAAAATCTAATAAGATTTATACAAACTTTCATCTATTTTATCCCCTTACGGGTGGAATTGATGAAAACTTTCTTAGCGGATGCCTACGTCATAACATCTACCTGCATGCCAAATTTCAGCCCGATCCGTCCAATGGTTTGGGCTGTGCGTTGATAGATCACTAAGTCAGTCAGTCAGTCAGTCACCTTTGAGTTATATATATATATATAGTACTATTTATTGCTGTATCTGAGAAAGTAGACTTCTGAGATGAGTCGTGTAAAGGAGAATTTTGTTCTTTTAGGATCTGATTCAGGATTTTTCAGCAATTTTTTTCAGGGGCCTTTTTTGAAAAACTTGTCTATGTAAAAGTCCTGAGGCCGCTCGCGGTCGGCGCCGAAGGCATCCCACTAGTAATATATATAGTTGGATGCCTTACATCTCAAAGTTGGTTGCCTTCTTAGCGATAAGGCCGCCATCTCCTTACTCGCTTACTCTGTTTTATTAAGTAATAAATGAATACTATTCATAATGAAGACATGCCTGTCAATTACTCCGCAATTTCATTTTCATTTCACAAACTGCAAGAAAAGCGAGTCCATTTGTCTTTTATGTCAAACTGTAAAGGTGCGGCCGTGGTGTAAATTGGCTGGGTTCGTATGAGCCACATTTGTCTGGGTGACAGCTCATCAGCGTAATCAAAAAAGGTCACAACATCATCTAGTTAACGCACGCAAAAATAGCTGCTATTTACACGTCGACAGAAGTCTTGTTTTCGTATGAAAATAAAAGTGTATGCCAACGAAATTCCAGCGAATGTTGTTTCATTAATTAAAGGAATTGGCTTCTGTAATGCGGAAAAGATTACGTTTTTAATTATGGAGTACAAAGATGAGGTTTTCGACAGATACTCACAAATTTGAATTTTGATGGAGGTTTCGGTGTCTTACATTTCTAATTTGGGAAGACGAGAGAAGGTAAGGAGAAGCGGCAGGAATCGATTTACATTATTTATTTTAGAGAAACATAAATCGACGAATACGTAAATAATGCTTTAGGGAACTTGGAATATTCTTTCAATTGATTTTGTAATATCGTTTCAAATATATAAACTTTTTTTAAAAAAACATTTAATTTATTAAAAATTAAATTTTTTTCTTCCTTTTTTTGCTTTGTTATTAATTAATACATTATTTATTACTAATTCCTACTAATAATATAAATGTGAATGTGAGTTTGTTTGTTACGTTTTCACGCAACATCTACTTAACCGATTATCATGAAACTTTGTACACATGTTTTTGGAGGTACTAGAAGTAACATAGGATACTTTTTATTAAAAAAAATATTTTTTTTTACTATAGTTTCCAATTAACTATAGTTTCGGCTGTTTGAAATCATATTGATTCGGCTTCGGCTTTTTCAGCTGAGTCGTCGAAGCGAAGCCGAAGCGAAGTCGAAGCGACCGCACGTATCCTGATGATGCCACGTGAAGTGGCGAAACGCGTCGAGACAAGTTATTGTATATTTTAGCGGGAATTATAAGCAAAATAATTTTGAATAATTTCCTTCACTTCAAGGGTGTTGAATTTAAAACTGAAAACTATCACCGTTAGGGAGCCCTACCAAACAGTACAAATTGAATTTAGACTAATAAATCCATACCCTTTGTATTTAATTATTTGCACAAACTTAGCGTATTCATATTAGAATGTGTTTTGCTTGGAACTCATCTCAATAACAAATATCAGAAGTTTCGGGCAAAGTTTTCCAATTACATTAGGAAACTAAAGGCTGAAAACTTGCTGGCATTATGTTTAAATGTGGTCTCGTAGTTGTGAGGTTACTCTTTGTATCTGTTACTGAATAAACTAATGGGATAGACAGATACTATAGAATAACTAATATGTATTAAATTTATCTTTTGATAATATAATGAATAGAATTCATTCCAAACTGTCATTTCAGGGCTATACCATGATTTCTAAGCGTAATACACGTCGTTATTGCTCCTTTTTTTACAGTTTTTACACACTCCACACTAATGCACAATACGGTCTCTGCATTTCTTAGAAACAATCTTAAAATCAATAAATAACAATGTCAAGAAACTTTCATTTGTAAAAATAAAACAGTTGCTGTATCAACATTTGTTTCCGTCGACGGAGCGTCGCATGCGCATGTTAACGACTCGCTGGGATTACAATTTATCGTTTCTATTATTGGTAGCTGACAAATTACGTTTCTGATACGGTAATAGTGATATATTGTGACAATCTCTATTTTCTAGTGACTTGGTTTTTTTTCCGTATTTTGACGTAATCTTTTTCTATTTGTGCATTACAGGCAGTCCTCGTACTTACGGCATGTTAGGTTCTCGAAATAAGCAACGTAAATCGAAACAACGTAAGTCGAGACATATTTTTTCATACGGTTACATGTAGAATCCAAGGGTTAGGTTCAAAGATAATAGGCCTTAAAAGACGCAATAACTCCTTGATTGGTCAACAATCGGTTTGCAACAACGAGTTTCTTGTGGTCCTTCTTCTCGAAGTCGCCATTATGATTTTGAGAGGAACTAATAAAAATTTCATTTCATTTCATTTCGCGACAAGTGAATTCTCCTATGCCGGAAATCGAAACAATTGACGTATGCTTGAGGAATAGTGTCAAAAAATTGTTTGACGTAACTCGAAACGTCGTAAGTCGAGGACTCCCTGTATATTATGTTACATACGAAAGAAAGAGATACATTGTCGATTCCTTACATAGTCATAAAATTTGAATTATTCGAAATTATAGCAAAGATCTTTAAAAAGAATCATTTTAGTTTAAAAATCTGTTTCTTAATTTAAACAGGCTCGAGAACAGGTGGCGCGGTTGCCCTTAAATTAAAAGGTCTTTTTTAATTAGAATTTCAATTAAAAAGCGATCCCTTTGCTTGTGGCGAATCGAACAAGCAACAAAAATTCGACCTTCAATATAATTACTGGGAATCGGTCAAGAACGTTTTGCGCTTAAAGATTGGGTTCTATTTCTTTTATTATAGCGACTTTTTTGACAAAATGGCTAGCATGCTGATTTCAGTTCGACACAAAAAAAGTTCACACTAATACAATATTTGAATAACGCTTTAGTTAAGGACCTCAGGAATTACTAAATGTAAAGATGTGAAATCTTTTGTATCTAAATTGTGACAATTTAAAAAATTATCTCTAACCTAACCTTTTCGTTATTCGCACAGTCTTGGGGTCCTTAACTAAAGCCAAGCCCGATATTTGTTTTTATACTCATATTAGCTTTTCCCCCCGGCTTCGCTCGCATTTAAGTCATTAAATAAGTATCAGATATCATACTAACTATAGTCAATTGGAAACTATTATTGCTGCTATTTCGCAATATATTATATATCTGAGTCCGTGCAAAAGAAAAATCCACTTTTTGCTTTTCAGTTTTTTATTAGGACTGCTTGACATTAACAGTCTTATTTTTTATAAAACTTAATATAATTTATAAAAATCAAAAAAAGGATGCGATTGCCAACAACTATAGTAACAAATAGTTTGGGCCAAGTCCGATATTTGTTTTATATTCAGACGTTATTATCTAGTTTATTAATATAGTAAAAAATTGCAGAGATTTACATCCAATGATCACACACCAGATGAATATCTTACTGATAAAAAAGCTTGGACATAATCTATGTCATTTTATGTTTACCCTTATGTATACAATAGGATGACAATGCCCCTATACAGCAGCTATTCTTCTGCATCATAGTAGATTTATTATACATTATTATGATATTAGTATGTAAGTAGACAATGCCAGTATACAGCAGCTAAATCAAATTGATAATAATTTATTTCATTTATACTTGTATTTGTATTGACGAGAAAAGCGCTTTATTGGAGCCCAATTACTAAAAGTAATTAAAAAAAGATTTGCATATAGATATTTTTAATTAGTATCCAAAAAGATAAATGTCAAACGGATACAGGAAGGAGTGAAGTTATTATATAAACTAGCTGTTGCCCGCGGCTTCGCTCCCGTTAAAAAGTATTATTATTAATTAGGTATAGTTTTAGCGGCTTTATTTTTGTTTAGCGTGTGTAAAAACGTCTTAATCATAGTAACTCCAATCTTTAATTTCAGTTCAATCAGTCGAAAATCTAATAAGATTTATACAAACTTTCATCCCCTATTTTATACCCTTAGGGGTGGAATTGATCAAAATTCTTTCTTAGCGAATGCCTACGTCATAACATCTACCTGCATGCCAAATTTCAGCCCGATCCGTCTAGTGGTTTGGGCTGTGCGTTGATAGATCACTATGTCAGTCAGTCACCTTTGAGTTTTATATATATAGATTATAAATAATATAACAAAATATGTTAGGGTGTAAACTGGAACAGCCTGAAAGTTTTTCGTGCATTTTCCCGCAATCTGCGTGAAAGCCGCTTGCTCGTAATGTTGCATGTTCACTTCAATGATAATCGCATCTGTGCCTCCTTCACTATAACTTTAGGATGTGACTATATTTTTCATAAATATTATATTCTTTTATACATCCATAGATTCCTATTGGAACACGTGGACTTGTAATAAATACAATCATACTTAATAATACAATCATATGCAGCAACTGTAATAGCGTATTGTTCACTTCAATAATAAGTACTGAATGTCATTTGTTTTCACAGATTGTCATTTGTAGCTTCATTTAGAGCAGCGGTTCCCAAACTTTTTTGGCAAAGGAAAAAGCCTTAATATATAATAATTATAAAAAACTGATTTATATGTATTTATAAATAATCATATTACAATGTAATATTTAGTTGGAATATTTAGATGTAACCTATAATCTCCCTTTAGTGGGTATTTTTAGCAGTATTTTAGCCCTAGGGTTCCGCGGAACACCACTTTGAGAATGGCTGATTTAGAGTGTAAAATGCTTTGTTAATTAATATTTGTTTTATGCATATTTTAAATTCTAAATCATTCAGTACTTTAATATTATTTGATAAGGAGTTATAGTACTTATATAATTATATAATCTAAATTATAATTCGCAATACAATCTAAGGAAACCCCAGAAAACATAACCCAAATGTTTGCAGTACCATAAAAATGGAGCCAGTGAAACCTCTGAAACGGTTCAAAGAGTCTAATAAACTATTGGCGAGGCGCTATTTCCCGAACGAAATTGTAAAAGATTAGAGCAATCAAACGCTTTGTAGACCGCAAAGTATTATTTTTTTGATTGGCAACATTTAGTAGGTTCTTAACAAATTTTTATTAATGACTGAAACATTTCTTTTTTTTTTGTTTTACAACATTTCACACGATTTACCATCAAGTTTATTTTGATAAGTTTTAATCTTAATCTTTCATATTTTACAGTATATTAAGTCGTGATCATGAAAATAAACCGTTCCTTTTTTAAATTTAATTTAAAAAATATCTATGAATTATCGACTTAGGTTCAATACAATTATTCATGTCTAATGCCAAATGCACTTTTAAATTTCCTCTCCCGCTCCCCGCTGTCCTCTCCTCACCCGCTCCCCGCGCCAATCGAATTAAAGGCAATTTTTAAATTCTTGACATGTGAACGAGGACACCATGGGACTAACTAGTGACTAATTACACGCGCGGGCGGTGAGTCTTCTCTCTTCTTTCTCCGCAGCTTAAGTGCATTTTGTAGTCAATATTTTCTACATTCCACAAAATACAGTCCACTTGTTCTCCTACAATGCCTTTTATCCAGTGCAATGAACAGCTTACACCAAATCCGGCGTTAATTACTGGGAAACGCAAGCCCCTGCCCTTAACATTATAAATTCGTATTAAAACCCCCAAATAGCTTCACTAAGCAAAACGCAGTAGGCCCTTAGCACGGTATTATTAATCCTACTAAAGTATTCATAATGTTCCCTACGAATATAATACGACTAAATTATAAAGTCACTAATGTTAACATTAAAGTTCAACTAGAACGTAACGTGTTAAAATGTTAGCACTATAAAAATGTGTTAGTTTAATTCAGCCATTCTCAAAGTGGTGTTACTCGGAACCGTAGGACTAAAATACTGCAAAATACCTACCAAAGAGAGATTATAAGGTTACATCTAAATATTCCAACTAAATATTACATTGCAATATGATTATTCATAAATACATATAAATCAGTTTTTTATAATTATATTAAGGCTTTTTCCTTCGCCAAAAAAGTTTGAGAACCGCTGCTCTAATTACTTCACGATTGACAATCAATTGAATTTTTAGTGTAAATGACTAACAACAGAGGTCGCTTGAGATGTGGGAAAATGTTAGGTTATATCGGACTGCTTTCTAAACAAGATGTTAATGTCCTAATGAATTATAATATACACTATAGCGTCTAAATAACTAAACCGATTTTAAATTCCCGTTTGCATGTGACGTCACGTTGGCGACATCGGACCTCTATATCGTATCTCTATATAAACGCGTTAAGTAAATTGGTGGTATTATAATAACCCTGCAAATTTAAATAGGCATGTTTGCATCATAAGAGTCGGATAGTTGGGTCCTATTCGATATGGTCGGATAAGCGGGTTTTCGGAATAAATTATGGAATTTACGTGAGAGCGTTGATAGCGGGGTTTCGTGACCTTTACTTCGCAATGATTTCTATCGACAGATACGATAACACGACAAATAATATTAATCTACTACATAGCGGTATGGGAAATTAGTACTAATGTATGTGCTGAGAAAATAAGTTTTAGAAAAAATCGGTTGTCTGTAAAGTCGGTTTACTGACGATAGTTGAACGTGACAACGTCTTAAGAAAATATTGATGGAATGGTAGCATTTTTTAAAAGAAAATTTTAATTTCATTTGTTTAATAGATTTGTATGTATATTGCTTAATATACAAGAAAACACTGACCAATGTCACGAGCCGCCTCTGAAGAGCTCACTCAAGTAGGAGAGAGACGGATGTCGAACGCTGCCGAACGCGAAGGCCGATTGTGCCTCTTTGTCGCTCGTTCCGCGCTCTCGCTTGCACTTCAAGCCTTACATGGAACGCCTCAGAGCGAGGTAACGCCGCATGAGTCGAAGTTCAGTTCTGAGTTTAGTAAATAGGTTATTTAAATAAATATGTATGCGGGTAGTGTCTAAAATGTATATATTGATTTGAAGCTAAAGTACGATGAGTTGCTACTACATAAATACAGGCTTTCAGTTTCATGATACTTCAGTCTGCTTACGGTAAAGGGTGTACTTTTTAAAATAAACATTAAACGCTTTTGGCTATCTGGTTTATATTCTTGGCTAGTTTCCATTTGGTCAGGTACGGAACTAGTAAGATAAATTTGGGAGACTACTTCGCTAAACAATTTAAGATTTCAATATTGTAACACTATACGACGTATTTTGGCGTAACATTTAATGAACATATTGAAATTTATTTAAAAACCTTACTACCGTGTCTATTTTCATAAATTTAATCCGAAAAATTCTATTGCGTAACGATTGCTGCAACGCCTTCGAAATATCGGATCATAACGAACGTATAAAGTCCTTTATCCATGTGTCAGAACAAAAAGTACCTCTCAGATATAAACAGAAAGTAGGTATAAATAAATTTATATGTTGTTTAAGAAAAATAGTTGCTATTCTATGAAAAAACGAGGATTAGTGGTGGAATTTGCGTGGTTTCACAGGAGGGAGAGCTCTTAGTGTTGTGAATGCGTAGAATATTGAGTTTGATAGGAAAGGTGTCGGGTTCAGAGCGTTGATCAGATTATAGTTTAACCCAATTTTGCTATTAAAAGTAATGTTTTTGTTATTTATTGAGGTCAACTTTTAGTGTATGCCTAATACGTATTCTATAGGCATATTGGGATCAAAATACAGACTCGTGTTTATTTATATTTGCTTATTATTGTATTAGAAATAGTATTTTTTTTAAATTCTGCCAAAATACAGGAAACATCTTGATACTAACTATCTTCAACTAACTAACTAACCAGTATTTTAATTTTGTTTTTTTTATGTTTGTGATTCTTTTTTTTTCTCTCCCCTCTCTTCTTACATCTATTTGGTACTTGTTTTTTATTTTTATGTATTTTTGTGATTTTATTAGAAGTGTAGTATCTATCCCTTTATCACCTTGAGCATGTCCTATCCTATAATTAAAATTTCATTTAGTTTATATAATAGTAGTCCTTTTTATAATATGTAGTGCTAATGTAATTTTGTAGGTAGGCTTTATAAATAAATTAATAAATGATTGGCTCGAGAATAGAACCCACGACTTTTTTTATTTACAAGATTATTACAGAGAAATGTCTTGAATTCGGAGTCGTCTTTGCTATGCTTATCTGATAATCTTGTGTTATATTGAATCTACAGGAATAAATGTTAACAATACATTGATACTTTTTATTGTCATGTAAAAATGTATAGGCAAACAAACCCAGAGATGTAAGCAATAAAAATAAAGCAAATTAAAAGTATAGTATATGTGTAAAATTGATGTGTATGTCGTAGTTATGGAAATAAAAGTCCTTCTTGAGTGTGATCATTTATCGAGGTTGCTAACGACTGACAGACAAGGGGGTAGTCACGTACCATTATACAATTCATAAAAGACGTTTACATAACTACCCGCAATCATAATTTACATATATATAACAAAAATATTTCGAAAATTACACATTAAAAATAAAATTGTGTGACTTTTTGAAATCAAATTGAAACCGCATCATTTTAAAAGTTCACGCCTTTCAATGGTTGTGTGAAATTAAAGTAATTGATTTAAATTCTGATTCGGATAGTGCACTCAATTTTTTTCATAACATTTTTTACATACATACATGATATACATACATACGTCAAAAATAAATTCCTTATATACCACTGGGGAGTAACTTGTGGCGGTCGATTCTACAAGCCGAAAATACTTATTTAAGAAGATTTGAGGTTTTAACGTTTAGTCTGTCAGTGTCATCTTTCTTGTTTCTTCTTGTCTTTTTATTGCCACAATGCATTGTGATAATTATATTTTTAATCCATTTTAATCAGCAATATTATAACACTTAAGTTCTCTCCAAAAGCTATCCCAACCCTCTATTAGGTGCGTACTTTACTAAAATTAAATTGCTCGGAAGACCTGCGGATGTAAAATGGACAGTGTGGAATAAAATGACAATAAATCTGTCTGACAAAAATACATACACCACTGACTTTTGAACTAACTTGCAATCTCGAAGTCTTTTAGACAGATGACATCGTTTACTAGCATAGGCACTAAAGGCGTGCGCTTGCTCATCGTTAGACTCTATCATGACTTCGGAAAGACGTATGACGAGAAGAATACCACAAGAAACTTGTCAATTATAGTCTGTACATGAGATAATTAACAAAAAATAAATAAATAACAATTCATAAATCACATAATTCACAAGAATTAAAATTACATCAGATCCACGGTGCAACCACACAGGTATCAACCTAAAAATAATATAAGAAACTACGCTGGTGAGTAGCAAAGAGAGAAGCATGCCACACAGAGTAGACCACCTCCATCGCAGCACCCGTTCATGTATTTCATGTATGTAGTTAAAACCACAACGAAAATGAAGAGCCAAATGACACGTGGACTTAACCTATAGTAATTAATCTTAAAATCACTTATTAGAAGGCGTAAGTGAGACGTTTAGTTGAGGCGCGTAAATAAATATTCAATTGTTGGATTATCTTTGAAGTAGCTTGTAGCTGTGGAAGGGTGAATCGGACAATTTGCGCCAAAACTCATATTACTAACCTCAATATAACACAACATTCGACCCTCTCACGCGAACAAATGCCGACAATTCTGCGTCTACAGCCAAAAATGTTCTAACACGAAAAATCATAAAAAAATATGTCCTCTATTCTATTTTCTTACATCATCCGTAGATTCCTATTGGAACACTTGGACTTGTCAAATTACAATTATATTTAATCATATAATAATATACAGCAACTGTAATAGTGTTTTGTTAATTATAACAATAATTTTAATAAAAGTATAATTAGTTTATTTCTTGATATAACATTTCAGACTTAAATAGTTTTCTATAAAAGTCATATTTAAATAAATCAATTTAAACGTATTAGTAATAGAGATGTTCCGACTAGTCGGCCACTAGTCGATAAAGCCGACTATCCGGCCACTATCGTAGTCGGCGACTAGTCGGCGACTAATCGGCAAAAAGCGCCGACTATCCGGCTTTACTTTGTGTCTATTTCTCAATAAAATGTATGTGTTACTTCCTTGTAAAGAAAATATATTGATGACATTTATCAAACAAAATTAGTATCTTAATTAAAAAACAAATCAACATAATATTTAATGACATATATTGCAATTCTGCGTGATGATATTTGAAACTATCGTCAAACTAGTGAGCTGTAAAACACAAAAAACTTTTTTTTGTTATTTATATTTGTCCACATGTCAGTAGTGACTGAAATTGCAGCGAATCAGCTGTAAACGAAGCGTCACGGGGATCCCCTAAACCGTAGTCGGCTTGGCCGATTAGTCGGCCGACTAGTCGGCTTATTTACAACCGACTAATCGGCTAGTCGGCTAGTCGGCCAATGTCATAATCGGCACATCTCTAATTAGTAAGTATTAAAAAATATGACATCTTGAGATTGAGGTCGAGCATCGAACATGTGACTGAAAGACCAGCAAACTATGTATTATTATACACATTTATATAAAATTCAATATTTTTTCCCTTCTCTTCCTTATATCTATTTGGTTCTTGTTTTCTTTTTTTTATTTTTATTATTGTGTACTTATCTAAATTATGTATTTTTGTAATTTTATTAGAAGTGTAGTCTATCCCTTTATCACCTTGAGCATGTTGTCCCATCCTATAATTAAAATAAAAAATATATAGTCATAATGTAATTTTGTAGGTAGGCTTTGTAAATAAATAAATAAATATATCTAAATGAAATTATGCTTTAGTATTTGTTTTATGCATAGAAAAAGATTACGTCCAATTTTGTAGGTAGAGTTTTTCTTTCTGTTTCTATTTTAGGTATCTGAGGGTAGGGAATCATTTTTCCTTCTGACTACGTATCAAATGGGAGGGTGACTGTTTAGAATGACCCCTACCTATCTAAGTACCTTATTTTGCGCTTCGACGGTCTTAATGCTAGTAAATTTACTTCAAGTACTCTTGAATAATAATAATATTTTTTATATAAAACATTCAAATATTTTACACCTTTATGTTACTGGAGTTAGTGCGGAAAAAATATTTATTTCAGTATATGTATCCATTTTCTTATCGTTGTTTTTATAGTGTTGGGTTAAGTTAGTTTTATTTAATCAGCCGAAGTACCAACTTTATACCATCAAAAATAGTGGTCCATTACAGAGGATCTTCCGTTTTTAAAGTGTTGTGTAATGAAGGGTCTAAAATCGATATGAAAAGGATCTGAAACTTTCGTGAATTGCTATAAGTTTTCATGGAAATCCTTTAGTAAAACTGTCGATATTTTTAGCTTCTACTATACAATATATGAATATATTTATGTAAGATACGAACAATCGTTTATTTAAGTTTATGCGGACGTCTACTCAGAGAATAAAACAAGCTAGTTCTCAAGAGTTCCCTAGATCAGCGGTTTTCAAACTTTTTTGGCGAAGGAAAAAGCCCTAATATAATTATAAAAAGCTGATTTATATGTATTTATGAATAATCATATTGCAATGTAATATTTAGTTGGAATATTTAGATGTAACCTTATAATCTCCCTTTGGTAGGTATTTTTTGCAGTATTTTAGCCCTAGGGTTCCGCGAAACACCACTTTGAGAATGGCTGCTCTAGATAGATAGATGTGTCCATAATTTTGTTTGTATGACAAGAAATACACAAACAAAGTACTAAGTCAGGATTATCGAAGTTACGTCTACGTTATGCGGGCTAACACGGCTTAGTCAGTCACGGTTTCTTTAATTATTGTTATCAGATGTTGTTTGTTAATTAAATTAAAATACTAATTATTCAAATTCCTAATAAATACCATTATGTCCCATCTGGTTTATGTTTACTTTATGCCCAAAATATTTTGTCTAATATATTATTTCTAATGCCTTCAAATATACTGAGTGATTCAAGTGTTTTATAACTATATAATAGACCAGTGATTTCTAATCACTGTGCCGTGGCACTATTGTTGTCACGAAATTTTAGATATATAATAATGTTATTGAATATGATTTAAAAATGTTTAAACTTATCTTTTTCTTTGTGTGCCGCCAAATTTTGAAATCATTAAAAGTGTACCACAACAAAAAATAGGTTGAGTATCACTGCTATAGACCCTACTTCGGTTATCTGTGGGCTTATCACGAACTTTAAGTCTGGCTTTCGAACCGAGTTCGCTTCAAGCGATTTGTATGGAAATTTGAACAGCGCCACCGCGCGCGGATTTGGAACTACAATATTTTAGATACTTTTTGTTAATTTTCGAACGTGTCGATCTTTCGTTCATTTGATAGATTGCTGGTGCTCGTTAGTCGTTAGTAAAAATTCATGATCCCAATTGCTAACGGATCAGTTTTACTTGTGACAGCTCGATTCGAAAGCCAGACTAAATTTGTGACAAGCCCACCGTTTTACTTGTGACAGCTCGATTCGAAAGCCAGACTAAATTCGTGATAAGCCCACTGTTAGTGTGTTTATAAAATTCAATGCAAAATGTTTTAAATACAAACTCGAGTGGTGTTCATTTATTTCTCATTTCAGGTGATAAATTATTGTAGTAGGGCACCGAACTGTCGGCCCCATGTCAGCTGCGATTAACAAGTGGGCCTCCCTGCAACTTCCTCGCTCTAAATACTCTCACTTATTACTGAATTTCTTTGAAGTATTTCTAATTATAACCGAGATAACCATTTTATGATTGGTATAATCACGAATTTAATTCAAATTGTTTTTATTGGGCTCCTATTCATTCATGGCTCGAATTAAGTCCGTTCTAATGTCCATAACCTTTGCGATGAAGTGGTTTAGAAACAAATGAAACTCAACAGTTTTTTGGAGGTTTTAGATGTGTAATAATAAAGGAAATTATTTAAAATTATTTTGCTTGTAATTTACGTGGCATCATCAGGATACGTGAAGTGGCGAAACGCGTCGAGACAAGTTATTGAATGTTGGTGGAGGTTATTTTCCTTCATCGACCTAATGTAGCAGGAATTACAAGCAAAATAATTTCTTTTAATATGGATTTCCGCAAAGTAACGCATCACATTGCAATGTAACAATAAAGAGGAAAAGAAACACAAGTAAGATGTCAGTGACGGAATAAATATCAAAACCTGAAAACTTCTTAAACAAGTATTTTCAGCGTGTAATAGAATAACATAAAATACCCAATTAACTCTCGAATGCATCTTCCATTTCTTGAAATCTTGCATTCAAAATTACGTTTTGTCGTTCCATAAAGATTTATTTACACTGAGGAATTTGCATCGGCCCATTCGTTATCTTAGTTTTGTATTTTAATATATAATAAATAATATATGAAATAAATTACACTACACTTTATTATGTACACAAATTGACTTCATTAACATATACAAAACAATTAAATAATAACAAACAAAACAAAATAATACAAAAATAAAACAAAAGAATGTATTTTTTTTTTTATATTGATAATGCATATGACCACACTCCGCTTGATGTTAAGCTAGAGTGCGGTCCATGAGTGAAGACAACTGTTATCAAGAGCAACAGTCGACTCCACTATGCCGGCTTGGGGAGATGAATTTGCTTTGTCTAAACTGACAGGGCACACTCTTCTCGTTATCCCGGCTTATCCAAGCTGATTCCGAAACGTGACTAGGTCACTTCACGGGTGTTCCGCTTTGAAAGTGGTGGCATGCCATCATCTGTCTGCCTACGACTCTTTGTATGCCAATATAGTATACGATAGGCATTGAGCGACCAAAGTACATATAGTTAGGTACATTGGTACCGGCTTAGTTTTTGAGAGATTCGAACACGGGGTCTCTCGACCGCGAGTCCGCACCCTCAACCACTAGGCCACGGCCGCATGTAGATTTAAGTATTGTATATTATAATGAATAAAGTACATTACAATTAAAAAGTATACATTTTGTAAAACATATAGTAAATGTTTTTCATTTTTATTTCACTACTATTATCATTACTTGATTTGTTATTGTTATTTTACTTGAGGATTAGTTATCAATTGTGATTAGAATGACTTATGTAAATATATATACTATATTATCTTATATTTATTTCTATCCATAACAAACGCTCGTATTATATGTGAGCACGAACCGCTTTTAAAAAAACGTTTATTAATTTAAATTTCTTTGATTAGTTAATAATTGTTCTCTACAAATTGGGCTTATATGAAGTCCTCAGTCACCTCCGCTGTCTTGAATGAAATGAAAATATTAGACCGTAAACAAATGTAGAATACGCTTAAGTGAAATGAGACGTGGAGATAATATAATGAGATAAAGAAGTTGTACTCTGAAATCTTATTATACGTGCTTTCGGGACAATCTGCTACAGTATACATCGCTTCAGACGACGAATCTCCGATGCGGGCCAACGAGCAACGGATGGCAGGGCGTATACTGGAAACATTTATTAGAAAAACAAATTGTTTTATAATAGTAATAATGATCGATTATAATTTTTTTTTTGAGAGTTCGTAAGCAACTCTTAAACGAGGGTAGTTACAGGAATCTTTAGAAGTTTAATTAAGGGTTGCTTTCAATACTTTACTGAAGTCATTTTTTGAGTAATTGAGGCTGTTTTTAAGATGAATAAATTACGCAAATAAGAATGTAAAAATAAAAAAACAAATGAAAGTTTTTAGATATTATTTTCAATTGTTCAATGGATTATGTACTTTATAACTAGTTTGTATGCATGCTAAATTACCAAAGTCGGCATTTTTATGAACAACAGAATAAAAAATCGCTCTTTCATTTTAATTCTATTATCGCATAAAAACAGATGAATACAAATCATAAGTACGTTATAAGCGATTTATTGTTCCCAGTATGCGGTTGAATTTCAATCGTAATAGCCAAGACACTTAAGACGTCGGCTCGTTATGCACTGACGGCGAAGGGAGCGTTCGTTTTCATTCGAAATAATTATGTAACGTCGTAAGAGATGAGATATTTAAGTCAAAAAATCTATTGTTATATTTAAATATTTTATATATTGAAGTATTTTTACTTTCTGACACTCTTAAACAACAGTAGCGCCATCTCTTAGTGTAATGACACACTAAAACGATATTCGGAGAGATGATGTTATATTGAAAATTATCTCCAGTAGTTTTAGGTTTATGCATTTCAAACCCATTATGCCGGATTTAAGTTTTATTCATAAGTAATTAAGTGTTTATAGACATCCAACATTCAATAACTTGTCTCGACGCGTTTCGTCACTTCACGTGGCATCACATTACATGTTGGTGGAGGTTATTTTCCTTCATCGACCTAATGTAGCGGGAATTATAAGCAAAATAATTTTAAATAATTTCCTTTAATATATAATATATATGTATCAAAATATAGCATAGTGAAGGTTAATTTTAAAGCCAACAAGCGACATGCTTGACCACAATGTATCATTCTATGAATTATTACTGGTTCTACATGAAATATGTTGTCACAGGCGTCAGTCACACGCCAGCAGGGTTTGTGTAGATTTGTACGACGCATCCATGGATTAAGTCAATTTCGCATGTCAATACTGTTGACGAAGGTCAGCTAAGCCACGTGTCATTTTAGTGATATGTATTGATGACCTTGATTTCAGGTGAAGGCTGCATGCGAACTTACATTTACTACATATATATGGAAGATACAATTTAAACACAGATTAATATCGACTTTTATTCTTTGCTACACATCACTTCGCAAACGTCTCAACCGTATGATCTTTCTCTTTCTTCCACGCATTCCATCTCTTTCACACACGTTCCGTTTTAGCCTAAATATTATTAACTAATTGTTTGTTATGATGGTTCTTTAAAATATTGTTTATTGCTTTATAGTATTTATATAATTTTTTACTTTCTTTTTTCTACTTCTTTCATTGTTTATATAAAACTATTTTGAATATTATAGTGTTTATATTATAATAGGCTAAGTTTAAGTAAATAAATAAATGTAAAAGTATTTCTGTGCTTACTGTCATATGCATGTGTTAATTTTTATATCAGTAATTCAGGTAGAAATGACAACAGGCTTGTAAACGGTGAATGTCGGTAACGGCCGTTTGTGTTGGGAATCCCGCCAAAACCGCATTGACGAGGGGCTAGCTGCGCCGGGTGACGTCGTTCACCGCTAATCGCCCAGCATTAAAATGTTCGAAATATACTACACTGACAATCTATTGTCATGGGCGTAGCCAAGGTGGGGCAGGGTGGGGCACTTGCCCCACCCTGGCTCTGACCAGTAAGGTACATAATCAAACCTAAAAACCTTGATTATCTAGGTACTAACTACTACTACTTAATATCCTTAAGAAAGTTCACACTCGACAGTCGTCAGTCGATACAAAAAAAAATAACCAGGGTAAGATCGCGGGTATAGTTTGCTAGTTAAAACATAATTAAATGTGTACATATGTTAGTTTCATTGTTAAAGAACGACGAAATAAAAACGCAAAAAAAAAAACAAAACAATAAATGTGATAACAAAAAAAAAAGTAAACAGAACAAAAACAATTGGGTAAAAATAAATAAATAAACAATAAAAAACAATTCAATTTTGCTTTCATTGTACGCATGCTTCGCGCGTGTAAGCGAGCGTACGTCAGCCGCGAACGCAAATACTCTGCGAATATAAGTTACTATGCATTTTGACCGTGTAAGGGATGTTAGATAAATAAAAACATATATATTACTCCATTGTTTATTAATAATCTTAATTAACAATTTAAATACATCTTTTCTTTTGCTTTATTTACACAACCATTATCCAATTTTTTATCTAAAAAAAAAACAATATTTGAAAACGTCATGTAATTCTATTTTTATTTTCAAATACGCTCCCTTTGTACAATTAAATCGTTTCTATTTCTGTTCTTTTTAATTATAATTACGAAATTAGTATTCGAGTACTAATTAAGGCCCAAATATAAATGAAGAAGAGCGCTATAAACATACAATTGTAATTTTGCTAATATAGAGAGGGGCACGGGAACCTCCCACATTGCAAAAGGTTGGTAAAAGAAAACTTAATATAAAAAAAATGCCAGAAAGATTATGTACATTTACAATTAGTATAGATTGTTTTCCCTTTGCGAACACTAAAAAATATTTTTAGAAATGTGGGAAGTTCCCGTGCCTCAACCTCTATTCGTATAAGTAGAAAACAGAGGAAGATACATTTCAGGCTTTAATTAGTACATATGAATAAATATATCTAATTAAAAACTAGTTTATTTTATATATTTATTAACAATATAAATGCAATTCAACTACTAATATACAGTTCTAATTATAAATATTATTTACAATTTTTATATGTCATAGGCTTGCGCGAGTAATAGAAATGTTCTTACAATATCAGCCCAGTGGACCAATGCGGTTTAGTCGGTCGCTACTGCTCGCAGTGGTAGGACGTATTTTGTGTTAAATTTTATTCGAATTCTTCTATTAACTACTTATTTTATAAGATATCAGTCCGATTTCACTCCATGAGCAAATCAGACACCCGCGTCACGCATATTCTTGCAATTAAAAAAAAATTTTTTACAAAATTTAAATAATAGAATTTATTCCTTACAATCTTATATGGTTATAGATTTTTTTCAAATAATGAATTTATAAAAAAAACCACCCGTATACTTGTTCGAAACTTCACACCATACTTTAAACTCCAGTTAGGAGATTTATATTTCTAATTAGATATTTTATAGAAATTATGTCTTTCAGAGTTCACTTTCCATTGGTTGTTAAAATGAAATTAGTTAGACAGCTAGTTTTAGCAATTTCCTGTAACGATTTCCGTTTTCTTTCAACCAATGAATGACAATAACTCATTCTATTGTTTTTTTTTTAAATCTTATTATCTAAAAAAAACCTTATTAAAAGTATATACATATATAAAATTACGATTTTATGGCCTTATATTGGACACATGTAGGGTAGGCAGTTTTACAAAATAATAGCCCGATATTAATCAGCTGTAATTTCATATACGATTCTTAAGTCCGGTATGGTAAAGTGGATTTATTTGTGCAGCTGTGGAAGGAGTTATTTCATTATGAGTGACCTTTTAGATTGTATAATTAGATGATTTTTAATATAATTGATTGTTTCAGGCGTTACTTTGAGGGAATCCATATTAAAGGAAATTATTTTAAATTATTTTGCTTATAATTTCCTTTGATTTTTAATATAATTATAATCAATTTAAAAAATACCATAAATCTATTGTAATTTGTTTTAAAAATCCTGCCTATACTAAACATTGTTATATAAGTATATATAATATGTACATACACCCTTACATAATACATACTTATTATGTACTAGCATCCCATTAGTGTCACCATAACGCTGAGTAAAGCCGCTGACAATGGATACTGAAGACGCAGCTGCCCGCCATGTTGCATAGCTGCTGGATGCTCACCTGTGGAAGACAGCAGGATCACAGAATCTGTTAAGGCACGAACTATATGACGTATAATCTACTTAAATATATAAAAAAACAGCTTCCAATGAAAACCATCGTTTACAATAATCTAAAAATATACACGCACTACATTATTCTACAAATAAAAAAAATTAGAAAATAATATCACAAATTAGGTCACGTAATAATAATTGGAACAACAATGAAAAAAATATTTATTACGTTTCAGTTTTCAGTTAATTTGCATAACTTTTCGAGATAATAAAAAACAATTTTCAATGTAAGTCAAATAACTCTATTGAATATGGCGATTGTAATAAAACTAAAAACTGGAGACAGGCCAAAGTTTCTTTTCAGTTTTTTAAATTTAACTATGTGCTGAAATATAACGACTTTTAGTTTAAAAAAAAAACTGTAAAATATAATTTATAAGACATTTTCCGCTTTTATCGTAACACTATATGTACTGTTAGCATGGGCGTAGCCAGGGTGGGGCAGTACTCTAAAATAATATGTAACTAGCAATCTATATCTGCGGTCTTACCCCGGATAATTTTTTTTGTGTCGACTGACGGCTGTTGAGTGTGAACTTTCTTACGGATATTAAATATTATACCTAGATAATTAAGTTTTTTAGGTCTAATTAGGTACCTTATGGGTCAGAGCCCCACCGTGGCTACGTCCATTACTTTACTGTTAGTATAATTTTAACTGTAGTCATAATGCTAAAGAACATAAAGCTAAATGTTGGAAACCTTACCACTTAGCACATGGACGAGCACAGATTTTGGATTGGCATTAGCTGGCGAGCAGGTGTACCTTCCAGAATCAGGAGCTTTTGCTTTCTGAACTAAAAGATGTGACGTCGTCGTTTCTCCCTTTTCAGTAATCACGGAGACGCCACCACGAGGGGAGTCATAGTTGATTTCCTGTTAAAAAATACACATACTGATTTATTCAGAATGCTGAACTTATTCAACGGTATTTTTATTAACACTAGATTTACCATCTTAAATATACCTATTTCTACCAAAACCAAAAAAGTATATATAATATAAAATTCATAAAACTAATTCTTCTGTTATAAATTAAAGAAAATTAGAAGAATTAAAGAAAATGTTACACGCAGTAGGAATTTTGATTTGATCTTGCAAGACCAGTCATTTTGACTCTCGACTCCTAGGACAACATAAACACCTAACATATAGACCTAAAGCAAATACTTTACTAAAAATATTATTACGTATCGTTATAATATACATTTCCACACATAAATATTGGTACAACCAGGAATCGAACTGGCTAACGTATCAAAGAGGTAGAAAATTTGCGTGATATTTTAATAAACCCAGTAAGTTCCATTAATATTACTTAATACTGCATTTTCAGTACCGAATGTTCAATTGAATCATAAAAAAATGTCATCAAATCATCACAAATAATCTAATTCAATACAACTTGTAGTAAGAGATGTCGATAAATACATTTACTAATATTGGATTACAAAATCATCATCAGGAAAGGAGCTAATTGATCTTGACAATATTGGCATCCCTAAAACAAAAATATATCGATTAATATGTAGTTAATTAAAGCAATTATTTATAGACAGGTCTGGACGCGTCTATAAACATATTTTATTACACGGAAAATGGAACTAGTATGATTAGTTATAAAGATTTTTTATTTATTCACGTATGCTATCTCGTATCTATTGACAATATCACAGTAGAAATCACAAATTAATCGTGTGTTTTAAAGCGTATCCAGCTATTTACAATTACTATAATTTATACGCGTTTATAGATTTGTTTATTACATTCGACTGTAGACAAAAATTTGACGCTCAAGTTTATCTCAAAGATTAATTAAATAGCAAAATATTTTATATAAGACAATAAAAGGTGATTTTATTTCGCAACACATTTAGGGAACATAAATGTAACACCCACACATTCCTTATGTTTATTCTTCATGTACGTAGGGTAACCATGCGTTATGTAGAAATGGAGGACTTATTCTTACGATTTTTATCCTAACTGCGGCCTCCTTAGAAAAGTTACTATTCATTTCAATTTGTTGATGACAGGACAAATTATATTATTATAACAAAACATTTAGCCATAATAACTCTTTCCTCAGTTACTCTTAATTAAATAAAATTCCGCATTTGTCTCAAATGGAACAAAATGTGTGGTAACCCTACATTAGCGTACATGTGTACATAACGTATTTCTCGTTCTTATTATTAAATATGTTGCTGAAGCAATTTTTGTTGAAATGAAATTAAGTGTAGGTTTTGTTTCATTTGATTAATGCGCTAGTCTGTTATGTGAGTTCGATTCCGGACAAGAAAAAATATATATTTCATTCGCTTACAGATCTTTAGAATTAGGGTGACCATGAAACTAGGATAAATATCAGGACGAAAACAATACAAACATTAAATTTTAGAATAGAACTCAAAACCTCTGCGTAGGCATTAACGACTACGTCATAGAGAAAATTTGCTTTTGTTTGTATTTGTTTGTAAACTATTTGTTGATACAAATGACACAATCAAAACGTAAGAAGATTTGGCGTGTTACCACCATCTTTGAAAAGTTGATCCCACAAATTTGAGTTTATTTACACGAGTCGTAGCAGATTTGAATCGATGCCAGATAGTGCTGTGACCTATTCGGCGTTTTGGTGCCAGAAAGAAAATTGTCTGCGATGGCTTTTCATTGCTATAAATTACTTCTAATGTTCAAGTTTTAAAATTGAACGCGTTGAGAAAGTTATCTGCAATATTGATAGTGTGTTACCGAAACTCCATGTGCCAATTTCGTTTTATATGTTATTTTAAAATGGAATAGATTAAGGCACTAAATAAGGCTTTCAAATTAAAAGTAAATAAATAACTGAAATATTTATCGATAGCATTATTATTTTAATTAATTTTATTTGTATTATTGATCAAATATAAAAAAGCTTAATGCGGTTTATTATCGTATTATGATTATTTTCGAAATATTTGCAGCTTTCCAGCATATTTAACCTTTTATACACTTATAATAGTTAATAGAAAATACGTATTGTTTTTGTGGATTATTCAGATATAAATTCTGACATAGGATTAAGTTAATTAAAATAAACGCAATAGTAAGCCGCATTGAGGCGTTTAAATTAATTAAACTACATCCGGGAACTATCAAAAACATCGCTGCTATAAGTGAGGCGTTTTTTGTTTGCTTTCACATAGTAAAGCTAAAGTTTGAAATTAATGGTTTCAATATACCTAGCCCAATATTAACAAGGTGAACAACGAACTTTTACTACGAAATGAAATATAAAAAAAATATATTTTTGCCCAACGAAAAGTTCCCCTATTTACCGAATTTCTATAAGACTTGGGAAGTTATTTGATAAAAAAAAACAACATTATAACTTCGAATAAAGTTAACGTGTTAGCTTAAAATACTTATAGGCAATCGGTTAGCAAAGTTTAGTTATTGAATTTATTATACGATTGAGTTATAATAACTTTAATTTAGTCATATCTTATGACATTGACATTTTTTGTAATGTCACCAAAGTAAACACATTCAATTGATAATTATTAGAGTTGTTCCGACTAGTCGGCCACTAGTCGGTAAAAAGCGCCGACTATCCGGCTTCTTACTTTGTGTCTATTTCTCAATAAAATGTATGTGTTACTTACTCCCTTGTAAAGAAAATATATTGATGACATTTATCAAACAAAATTAGTATCTTAATTAAAAAACAAATCAACGTAATATTTAGTGACATATATTGCAATACTGCGTGATGATATTTGAAACTATCGTCAAATTAGTGAGCTGTAAAATTCAAAAAACTTTTTTTGTTATTTATATTTGTCCACATGTCAGTAGTGACTGAAATTGCAGCGAATCAGCTGTAAACGAAGCGTCACGGGAATCCCCTAAACCGTAGTCGGCTTGGCCGATTAGTCGGCTTAGTTACAACCGACTAATCGGCTAGTCGGCTAGTCGGCCAAAGCCATAATCGGCACATCTCTAATAATTATAAATAAATATATAAATGAATTCTTTATTGCAAAAAATATATAATTCGGCATTATCTACCAGCTAACCCTTGTCAGTGTGAGCAGTGATATTCGGTGCAATGAAAAAATAATAATAATAACTAAATCTATACAATACATTACATAAAATAATAAATAATAACATATTCTGAAATACATATTGATAAACATATGTGTCACCCTATCTTGTATTGTTGAATGAGAGTCGACCCACAATATTAATACACGCAAAATATAAATAAATAAATAAATATAAATACAATAATAAAATAATAATAAATATAAAGAACACATAAATAATATTTGGAGTTACACAAACCTACATCTTTCAAATACTTCTCTACTTAAAGATAAAATAATAATATTAAAATGGCGGAAATATAATTCCAGTTACAAAGTAAGCGATGGTTTATTTAACTTACAATTATTAAAAGAAAGTTATATAATAAACAAACCACGTAGAACTGGCCTATTTAAAATTCCCTAACAAATTTGTATGTATTTCGTTGAATTTTAATTAAAACGCAATTAAGCAAATTAGTTAACTCTTCTTCCATTAGCACGTGGAATCTATTTCCAACCACAATACTAAGCTCAGCAAACCGCCAGAATATCAACAAGTCTACAGACATCCTTCTACGATTCAATCACTACTAAACTCCAACAAAAACCGAATGTAGGTTAGTTGCAATTAATCCCCGGTTCGAAATCCCAAACCGCGAGCGTTCTAATTAAGTTCACGCTTTGTGTAATTATACGTATTGGAACCGTTACCTATACGTGTGCCAATTCGCCGATGAAAATGGTTTCGTTACGACGTAGATTTGTTCGTACGCTTTTGTCGTGAAATTAGACCGCAGACGCTGATTGAAGTTTTAACTTTAGATTAGTTAGTAAAAGTTAGTTAGTTAGTTAATATATTCTATTAAATTAACACTACATGCTTACGTTTTTAGCACGTTTAAAAATATACAAGAGGCCAGCCATTACATGTTTTTTAAAAATACTTCAAATAACATATTTTTTATACATCAAATAAAATATTACATATTTATTTAAATGTTTGTTAAATATTAGTTTTGTATGTTTTAAATCATGTTTTTAGGGTTAGAGAGAGGTTTCTAACACCAATCCTTATATCCCATTGAAATGCAAAGTACCTATTCAAAAGCATTCTTTTTCAAACATCTAGTAGTCAAAACTTTAGCTGCAATATTTTTGTAAATAGAATTTAAACTGATTTTAGATCAAGTCACAGTATATATGTTATGAATGACGTACGCGCACAAATATATCGCCGAGTAGGGCTAACATTTTGGTAATGTTAGTTTTCTTTATTGAAATAACTACAAAATATAATTCTTTCATCATCATATCAGCCATAGGATGTCCACTGCTGGAGATAGGCTTTCCCCATTGAACGCCAATGTGACCTATTCATTGCGGCTTGCATCCAGCGACTTTCCGCCACCCTCCATCTTGTTGGTGGACGAGAACCTTTCTGCCTCATCGGCAGTCGGCTCTACGTGCTACGTAATTCTTTAATTGATGACAAAAGAAAACGTTTGGACACTAAACTGTAAAATTGCGATCCTACCTTACCTTACCTATGTTGAGAGGACCCGACGATATGTAATATGGAAAAGTTAGTTAAACTCCTTTCTGGAATTATCATTCAAGGTGTAAATCACGCATGATACGGCTAGACAAAACAAGGATACACTCTCAGGTTCACTACTACTACTTCGCGAAACGCAAGGTCATTTAAAAGTGATGGTAGAATTACCTCCTCGTTGTGGGTCCAGCGTATTGTTGGCGGTGGTTCTGGTGAATGCTGCACGACACACGTCAGGTTAATGGTGCTGCCGGTGTTGATGAACAACTCGGGACCGCCCAGTATCGTCGTCAATGGTTCTGCTTTCACAAAAAAAAGGTAAGTTAATGTACAGTCGAATACATTTATGTATAAACTAGCTGTTGCCCGCAACTACGTCTGCGTAATAATGAATGAAATAAATCTAAGAAGATTTATACAAACTTTCATCCCCTATTTTATCCCCTTAGGGGTGGAATTGATCAAAATCCTTTCTTAGCGGATGCCTACGTCATAACATCTACCTGCATGCCAAAATTCAGCCCGATCCGTCCAGTGGTTTGGGCTGTGCGTTGATAGATCACTAAGTCAGTCAGTCACCTTTGAGTTTTATATATTTAGATTAAATAACACAATAAAACACTTATACATGAAAATAAGTCATGCAAGTTTATGTTCTTATTTTAAATTATTTCGAACAGACATTTATTTTTAAATAATAAAACACTGAGTTGTAAAAACAAAAACAAAATGTCATTTGTTTTTTTGAATATAAAGTCTGGAATACATAAGCAATAGGTACAAGAAGCACCGCCACTATTATAAGTTCATTAGAAGATATTGTAGGAAGCTCTTAATCATTATTGAGTTACTAACGGAGCATTAATACAGGGAAAGCGATTCAATATACTGACCCATTTCCCTGATATAATATTTCATATTACGTAAATACGAGCAACTATCGATCTAAACATACAGTTTTATACTAGCTACTTTACTGTATCTTTAATTTTCAGTAACCGGGGTTTCCGAACCTAGTGCAGGGGCCCTTGTTATTTTATGTACAAAAATTATCTATTAATAAACATTTTTTTAATTTTTTTAAATTTAATTAGGCTTAAAAATATTATATAGATCAGTATACATAGATATACATATACAAATGTCTTAACTGTAAACGAATATAATATCTTTTTCTGTGTATATTACAACCAGTGGAATAGAACCTTAAATCTATATGCTGCCTATATAAATTAATTATTTAATAATAATAAAAATAAGCCTAATTAGAAACGAATCCGTCATTTATAGTAAAAACATAAATACAATTTTCATTTCCGTATAGTAGGTGTGTATATTTTAATGAAAAGGATTGTTCTGTAAACGTCAAAGGAAAAGATTGGTGATGATGGATAAGGAAAGGTAGAAATGGGTCTAAGTGTTTGACCATTAGATGCACGTAATCACTCTCCATAATGTAGAAAGAGACGTCTAATATACCTGTCCTTGTTGCTCCAACTTACCGACAACTGAGAGGTACATTCGATGACCCATCGGCGGTGTGGTCCCAACTTGGCATTCGTAGACGCCGGAGTCACGTCTTTGAGGGAAACGGATCTACAACAATACGTAAACTATGTAATGATACCTGTCTTTATATGCAGCTATTTTTTTTATAGTAGCTTGACATTTGACCACATTTCACCTGATGAACTGTTGCTACGTTGGTAATTAAGTTCATAATACGTTAAGAAAAAATAATATGACAAAAAAAAAAATTAAAAAAAATTTTTTAACGCTGAGTCAGCCTGTCCTATAAAGTATGACAATGGGGATAAAAATTATATTTTGTTTTTATTTTTATATTATATATATTTGGTAGAAGTCTAATAATCAGTTTTATGTACTTTGAAGTTCATTACTGTTTTCTTTTACTATATATAAAATCGGAAAATAATGCTTTTTTTGAGGAAACAAAAATGATCAATTTGAAAAAATTACATTAAAATTATGTAAATATTTTTCTCAGCGGAAAAAAAAATATTACAAATTTAAAACTCTTAATAGGTTAAAAAAAAATTGGATATAGTGTCCTAAAAATAGGACAGTGGGAAGTAATGGGTTAATACTGGTGGTACTACGGTCTACTGGGTTAATAACCACCATCAGAATCACCCACGCAATGCCGATTCATTGAGTTTATTATATGAGCTTATATGGGAACATTATTTTTTGTTGATCCCTGTTAAATATTAGGTTATGTGCATATAGGAAAATTATATAAATTGCGTACAGCGATTATCTTATTAAAATAAAACGCCCATTTACGGTTTAGAATGAGTAATTATGACATAAAAAAACATTAAACAACAATTATGCGGATTAACATAAAACCACAGAAGGCTGAAACAAAATTTTATTTACTCCCCGAGTTTAATTAATAACAAATTAGTTTTCGGGCATGGGATTAGCGGTCAGGATAGTTTTAATACGGTTAATCCTTCATTACTGGAAAACTCGCAACTTTATTATTGTTAATTTTACAATGCGCACTATTTGTTTTAACTCTATTAGCATATATGAATAAATGACAATCTTCAAATGGATACAGATTGGACTTTGGACTGGAAGAAACAATCATTACAAACTATATTATTATTATTTTTATTTTAGCAGTATATGTATGCGTATATATATTTAGTATTATTTATATCTTTATTATTAATTTGTATATTTTATTTTATTCTTTTGCACCTTACTATTTACTTCCTAATCTACTACCCTAAGGTTGGTTGCCTGGTAGAGATCATTGTTTAATGATAAGGCCGCATTTTGCTTTTTCTTCTGTTCTTCTTTAAATGTATTTTAATTTTGTGCAATAAAGAGTTATTATTATTATTATTACATCCTTATCGTGTCGAAGTTGAGGCATGTGTGAAAGGGATGCAAACATCTCCTTTGACGTTCTTTTTTCGTTTCTTTGACGTTATCTTTCTATCGCTTATATACCTACAAAAACTGCATCCATTTGAAAATCACCGTGTACATAAACTTTCGGTTTTTTTTATATCTCATATAGGTACTACTATAGTTTTCTTTTACCAGATTATTTGTTTCGGTTTATCTGCGTAACAGCCTGGCGCTATGTTATATCCTAAAGTTAAATAACAACGAATAAAGCGATTTCGCCTGCTTACCTTTAAAATCCAATCCTCGGTGTGTGGATTATGTACACTGACGAACCTCTGGTCTGAGGTGTAAGTCATGCGGCCAGATGTGAGGAGATGGATATCTCGATGTCTTATCCAGGACACCTTGCAACAAGAAAAATGTTAGTAGGAGCAACGATTTTGCTTTTAGTGCTAAGTTGAAAGTAAATAATAAAACAAAACGCAACGACGACGGGCCTTAACCCATTACTTCCCAAGCGTCGAAAACATTGGATTTTTTTGGTGAAATCTTTAAATTAAATTCATAATACGTTAAGAAAAAATAATATGACAAAAAAAATTTAAAAAACAATTCTTTAACGCTGAGTCAGCCTGTTCTATAAAATATGACAATGGGGCTAAAATTATATTTTGTTTTTATTTTTATAGTATATATATAGTTGATGGAAGTCTAAGAATCAGTTTTTTGTACTTTGAAGTTGGTTACTGTTTTCTTTTACGGTATATAAAATCAGAACATAGTGCTTTTCTTGAGGTAACAAAAATGATCAATTTGAAAAAATTACATCAGAAAAACAGTATAAAAATACGAATTTCAACAGAAACAATAAAAAATAAAACTCTTAATAGGTTAAAAAAAATTTGAATATAGTGTCCTAAAAATAGGACCGTGGGAAGTAATGGGTTAATAACATAGTAGGGATCTACTAAATCGCAATTTGACTGGAAGGCGATTTAAATATATTATGTATAACTGTATTATGTATAGGTATATATTTGTCATGCAATAGTGATTTTGGATTTGAATAAGAGTACAGAAGAGAGAGAGAGAGAGAGAGGTAATATAGCAAATACTTTTAGTGAACGATGAATTTTTTAAACTGTTTTGGATTTTCAATTGTTTTCAAATTAAAAAAAAATGTTCATAATATTTCAAACAACAAATTTGTTATTTCTAAAAATAAACATTTTAGTTTACTAAAAATAATATATGTATTTTTATTTTATATATATTTAGTTTTTATGAACAATTTAAGGTCAGGCCACAATTACCATGCCATATGCAATATGGAAACGCTTTCATACATGTGCACAACGCATAATATAGCGTTGTATGTGGCTCGACTGTAAATCAACACAAAAAGAAAATAATTTTGCATCGTTCATGTAAAAAGTCTAAAATTCTTCTTCAACGTTTTATAGAATAAAAAAATGTAAAGGAGCAACTTTTTAAAATATCACAACTTCAACGCGAAAGTAGCTTGAGTCCTTTAACATATCTAGGAAATGCTTCATTAGTAGTATTTCTCAACTGACGAGTTATTTTCAAAAAAACTACGACCTCTTCTCCATACAAACCGCCAATTTATTCATTCTGAATTTTAAAATTGGAGAAAAAAACAACCGACAAATGGTTGTCAAACATCTGAATGTGTAACGTTTAAAAATGGAGGGTTAATAAAATTATTCTATTTAATTATTCATATGTGATCGAAATCGAAAAATAATCGAATAAAAGTATTCGAATTCGGATTAGTATTCGAAACTTTTTTAAAAGCATTAATTTTTTTTTAAACTAATTACAATAAGTTTTTTTGTTATTGTATATGTGGCGGTTGATTCTACAGGCCGAAAATACTTATTTAAGAAGATTTGAGTTTTTGACGTTTAGTCTGTCAGTGTCATCTTTCTTGTTTCTTCTTGTCTTTTTATTGCCACAATGCATTGTGATAATTATATTTTTAAATCCATTTTAATCTACTTTATTATTTCACATCAGTTTCTCTAAATATATTTAAAACCTTAATACTTAAATTTTAAATTGCCGCAATTAAAAGCACTGAGTGACCAAAGTACATATGTACAAAGCTCTATTGGTACCGACCAAAATTATTGGGAGATCAGAATTCTCGATAGTCGGTTAAATGTCAAATATTGTATCAAATAAATTCAAATAAAAATATCAATTTTATCGATTAAAAACACGCATTCATGGCACATCCCTACTCGTCGTCCTAATCCGAATGTAATGGTTAAGGAAAGCTTAAAAATTTATTGCTTCAGATAAAACTCGTGCACGTATTTTATGTACTGTAAGTTATTGTTACGATTTCATATCGGAATGATTTGCTTGTTTTCCTTTTTACAGCGTTACCAAAAAACCTTTCCGATTTTGTGTCGAGATAAATAATTTCCGATAAAATACACAAAAAATAGTGTTGTCTTAGGTTATTGTTTAAATTCGACGTTTCGATAACTTTGCAAATAGTTAAAGATAAAGCTTTCGGAACAAATAACAAACGCGATAGGAAATTGCAAATATTCGAACACAATATTATAACAAAAAATAATAATAATATGAAGTCGAATTAAACACTATAAAATTATGCCAAATACTGAACGGGGTGTTTTCTCTTTTGTTTATTTATTCATTATAATTATATATATTATAGAATATATACATGTATTTTATATACATACCATATGTTATTAATATAACATTTATTATTGTAACCACTGTGCAATCTGATTTATGAATTGTTATTTACTTTTTTTCTAAATTAAAATTCAGTTTTTTTTAATTATTATTTTATGTACAGGCTATGATTGATGAGTTTCTTGTGGTATTCTTCTCGCCATATGCCTTTCCGAAGCCATCGTAGAGTCTAACGATGAGCAAGTGCACGCCTTTAGTGCCTATGCTAATAAACTAATTACATTTCATATAGATTCTTAGATTGCACAGTTCACGTGTTATCTATCGTTAAATGAACTAACTATCAAAACTGCTATTAAAACAAAAATATATATAATATATATATTCATGTGTAAATACATATATAATGTATAAGTATGTGGCGGTCGATTCTACAAGCCGAAAATACTTATTTAAGAAGATTTGAAGTTTTGACGTGTAGTCTGTCAGTGTCATCTTTCTTATTTTCTTCTGATTTTTTGATTGCCACAATGCATTGTGATAATTATATTTTTAATCAATTTTAATCTACACCATTATTTCATATAATTATCTCCAAAAGTATATAATAGTATATCAAACAATTTTATAAACGGCGAAGTTTGCTGACAGGATGTAACCGAGCCCCACTGTTCCAGATTCCGTCCTTTGTGAACGCGTGCGTTGCATTTTACGGTTGAGTTAAGCACTGATGCATTTAATACAGCTTTCAGAGCTTAGTATTTAACGTGTAAAAGAGTAGGTACTATTAATTAAAATTAAACTTGATTTCTTAGTGTTGGTCCCGTTATTCATTTCAAGGCGGAACCTTATAGCAGAGGTTAGTTAGTACGTTAGTTTGTTAGACAAGGTTTTGAATTCGATTTTCAGTCGAAATTAAATATTTATATATCCCTACTAATATTATAAATGTGAATGTGAGTTTGTTTGTTACGTTTTCACGCAACAACTTCTTAACCGATCATCATGAAACTTTGTACACATATTTTTGCAGGTACCAGAAGTAACATAGGATACTTTTTATTAAAAATATTTTTTTTTTACTATAGTTTCCAATTAACTATGGTTTCAGCTGTTAGGAATATTTCTATATTTATTTTAATTTTCGTCTGTCATTTTTATATATGCAGTAAAAAATATTTTGAATTTTTGAGGTTAAGGAACATCATTGTGTGTAGTAATTTAAAAAAAATCATACTTCCAGTCAAGCAAGAAAATATAGATATCATATTGATTCATTTCTATTGAAATGATCTCTGATACTTATTGAATGACTTAAATGCGAACGAAGCCGCGGGTAAACGCTAGTTAATACATATATATGCAAATAATGGATTATTACATAATAGAGAATAACACAAACCATTAGTTACTGACCGATAATAGTATTGCAGTTGATGTAGCGTTTATTTGATCTTACTATATAAATATTTTCACAGCACTTTGATGGAACGAATAAACCAAATAAATTTAAAACTGCGTTACCTTTTTATATATCACCAGGTCTTATCAACATAGTCAGAACTGACACTTTAGCTGTAGTTTAACCACCAATATATAATTCTCCATCTCATAAAAAAATCTCAATGGTTTTTTAAATACTCAATACAACTAAGAATCTACATGAACAAACTATGCACAATGACAACTTTATATCGCTCTCCTGTAAAATTGCGATTTTGTATATCTAGGTTAATAAGACCCGGCGATATGAGTGTATGATAAACAGGTACTAGAAATATTTGAAAGGATTCAAATAAATACATAACAATACAACATAAAAATGAATAATAATCGAAAGCTTACAGTTCTGTTTCCTAGTTCATGTACTCTACAGTTAAGTTGTGCAGTTTTTCCAACGAGCGCTGTCACGTTTCTCGAAAACGCGATGTCGAAGTATGGACCCCTGTGATGCAGTCCCATCTCCACGTCGGGGTAATCGATTTCTGGAACACCATCTGTGCCGAGAGCGTTGTCCGTACAACCTGCAAGATATATTGAGTTTCAAAACAACGTTCTATTTTTCAAGTTATTTATGTTTTACGCCAACAAGCTGTCTGAACGTATGTTAAGGAGATTAATTATAACAAAATAATAATAATTATAATTAAAACAAAAAAGTAATAACATTTCCTAAAAAGAAAAGTAATTAGTAAGCGTCTACGAAGTTTCGTAGCAAATGTCGTAGACGACTACGACATAATTACTACGAAAATACTGCTACAAATTATTCGAAAACACAATGTAAATTTAGCACAAATAGCTGTAAAATTATTCTTTTATGTTATAGCCCTACTAAATAATAGTAAGATGTATTGTGTAATAATTCAGACTAGCCCACAATGGCTGTCTTTGCTCTGAATAGAGTGTTCGTAGCTATGACATTTCCTCGAGCGAGATTCAACGTTTAACCACGGCGGGTATTGTTAAACTGTTAGTGGGGCCCCTTTATTATATGCTGAAAAATTATATTTCATGTTTAAAAAACCTCAATATAAAAGGACAAGATAAATATACAATATTTAGATACATACAAAAATAAATGCTTGCTATTTAATAAAATTATATTTATAACAAGGTTTACTCTTGAGACCTATTGATTTATATACTACTTAAGGGATATTATATTATCAATCGCTGAAAACAAGCCTACATAACAATGGTGTAGTGTACAATTATTTAAAGAACGAAGAAAAGTACAAAAATCTTAAAAAAAAACAAACGTAAAACCTTTAAAAATACATAAGGCTACTCAAAGTTAAAAGAAAGTTTAAATTATTTTAACTATGAAAGTCTGACAAAATGTTAAATCGCTGCCTACGACAATCCATTTCAACTAGTCATTATAAACTTCAACAACTATCCATCTTAAAGCTGAAACGCTCTATTTTTGTTTGTGATTAATTAAAACAAACTTTACAATTAAGATTATCTTTAACATGAATTATAATAATTATGAAATAAAGCCTTATTGATTACACTTAATATACAAAACAAAATAAACAAATCTAAATTCCTGCATATTCGAATATAGGTCATCTCACTACATCCATACATACCTGGTAGTCCAGGTATGATCAGAAGAGTGGACTGGACATCTCTGCCTAATATTATTTTCGACAACGTGCATGTGCCCTACAGTTCGAATGTTAAAAATCTTGGTATTTTTATAGATAGCACTCTGTCCTGGGGCCCTCAAATGGAATCTATCAGTGGTAAGATTTACAGAGCCTCTGGTAGTCTTAGGCGTTTGCGTAATTTCCTACCTGTCATTACCAAAATTCACCTTGCGCAATCGCTCTTATTACCACTGCTTGACTATGCCGATGTGAGCTATCTGGACCTCACTGATGAGCGGCTGCAGAAGCTGGAGCGTCTCCAAAACTTTATGATCCGGTTCATATTTGGTCTTCGCAAATATGACCATGTCTCCAACTATCGTAATGGGCTTAAGTGGCTTCCTATCCGTTCTCGTCGTAACTTTCATACCCTTTCTCTCCTCTACAATGTTTTATTTCACCCTCTTGCTCCGTCTTACCTTAAAAATCGTTTCCAATTCCTCTCCCTAACTCATGACCGCACTCTCCGTTCTGCCTCTAATCTCATTCTTAGTACCCCTTCACATTCTTCTACTCTTTACTCTAAATCCTTCACTTTAAAAGCTGTCTCCTTGTGGAATAATTTACCATCTAACATTCGCAATGCTCCTTCTCTTCCCATCTTTAAAAAATCTTTAAAAGAATATTATCTCAATTCCTAGTATTTATGTATATGTGTATTATAGTATTACTATTGATATTATTTATGTATGTATGTATATGTGTATATGTATATATGTATATGTATATTTATGTATGTCTATGTAGCATGGTATGTATTGTGTGTAGTTCATATGTTTATCTATATTGTGTATCTATTTATAACTCCCGCTATTTCTCTTCTGCATTGCTCCACATCTAAAAGTTGGTTGCCTGGAAGAGATCGCTTCTTAGCGATAAGGCCGCCATCTCTTTACTCACTTACTTGTATAATTTTTTCCTGTATTATTAAGCAATAAATACATATGGGGGTGCCTCAAGGAAGTATTTCAAGCCCGTTTTCTTAATGACTAAATTTTCCTTACAAGCATATTAAAATCGTGTTGAGGTTTGCGCTCGACGCAGTATTGTACGAGTGTGTTGTGGATTTCCTTTTTTTGCTCTTTCAAACTTAGCTCTTCGAAGCCTATTCGCGATTAAGGCACAGGCTACATCGCTAGTTTTATATTAAAAGTCATAATTAAAATAGGCAATAAAATTGTAATAATTTGTAAACGAAACATCAACTCAATAAATGTGTCGCAACCGAGTGACGTCACAGACATTTGGTTACGTCATTACTTGCAGATAAAACCGCGGTTTCTATTCATATATCAATAAATCCACCACAAGTCTAAGCATCCTATTTTAAAACGAGCATGCAAATCTTTAAAAAAGAAAACATTTCTCTGAATAGTCTTATAAAATCTGCCATTTTAAAAAGGGAATCCTAGCACTGAAAGGAGGGGATTACATCGATGTCGTAATATATGCATAATAACTGAATTAAAGTTCCAGTTGGAGTGGGTTTTGTACCAATTGTACGGGAGCTTACGATGTACAATCGCGTGCACAAGTTAATGAAAAAATACCGCACAAATGTGTTACAGGGATTTCGATATAATCCGCCTTTTTGCTAAAATTCTAAAGCAAAAATCCGTCTACTATTTTTAGAATTACATTTTTCATGTCGAAAAAATCTATATATTCATTTTTTTATTGTCAGAATTTTTTAAACATTTTTTCATGGTTGTAGGGCATGTAACCACATTACGTCTAATATTAAGCCCTAATACCTACGGTGATACTGCTCCGGGATACCAAACTGAGTTGGTAACCAATTGTCTATCGCATTAGACACAACGGATATTTATTGCTATTTCATTTATTATTGTTTTTTTTTCTATAATACAATTAGACATTAATGCTTAAGTATGAACTAAAACCCCTAATCTAACTAAATATGTTATATAAAAAAGCAATAAAATGCGAAATTCAGAGAAGGCGGTTAGTAGATAGATATTTTACAAAAAGCCGGATTATTCTAAATTCCTGCGACACATTCAATGCGGACAATGGCTCTCATTCCACAGCTCCAAGATGGCCGACTCTCTGACGTCTCGCGATAAGTATGTTGAGGACACTTGAAAATCTATCGACGCTTTATTTCAATTATATAGATATTTGTGCTTGAGTGTAATTAATTAAAGTTTTTAAATTAATCAAACTATAAGAGTCTATTGAAGGATTTTAAAATAGGAACCTTTTTTTATTGATTAAAATTTATAACGAAAATTTTAATTAATTATATTTTATAAAACATTGTGGTATGCTAACAAAGAATCGACTCGAGCGCTCTCTATTGATGACTTTATTAACCAGCATATTTACCTTTACACTTTGTGGGTGTACTATTTACACAGCTGTTTACAGTTACAGAAAGTAAAGAATAACTTTGCTCTAGACCAGTGTTTCCCAATCTTTTTTATGCCATGCCCCACCTCAGCATTTCTAAAATTTTTATGCCTCCCCTGTGTAACCAAACACCCAGTTGATATTTTAGTCTCGTCAAGCGAAATTATACCTAATAATTATTTACCGCAACTATTTAAGAATTTGCTTTTTTCGTTAAATTTGGCACCGAAATCTAGCATAACATTTAAATGGCCCAGAGTGAAAGGGTTAAACTCGTGTCGAGTCCATTTTCGAATTGCCCCCCTTAACAATCAAATTGCCCCCAAGTGGGACGTAGGCCCCACTTTGAGAAACACTGCTCTAGACCGTAACGTGTATATAAGAAAACGCCTCAGTGGATAACTGCCTACTAAAATATAAATATATTTAAATTATTAACAACCTTTTGAATTAAACCTTAGTTATAATTGTACAGATCTATTTCAGTATTCGAGTAGGTAGGAACGAACGCAGACATTTGATATTTTTCGTTTCGAGATAAAATTTGTAGTTACCAGGTTCTATTATTTAGGTGTATATTTATAGCAATATGATATTTAAATTACTTTGTTATGATATTGAAAGGTGTTTGCTTTGTTCTTGTAATGAACAAAGCTGCGGGAAACAAGATGAAAAACATTAAATAATTTCAATACATTAATACGTATAAAACAAATATTAATTAACAAAGCATTTTACAGTCTAAATGAAGCTACAAATGACAATTTATAAAAACTAATTATATCTAGTACTTAATATTATTATATTTTTGTTGCTACATATTGTTGTATTATCTATATATATAAAAAAATGTGGCACTTTTCGTTTTGTAATTTTATAACTCAAGAACGGGCTCACCCATCCAAACCAAATGTTTAGGCTTTGTTCGGACTATTTAGTAGATGGTTTGTGTGAAGTTTGCACAAAATCGTTAGAGCGGTTCTTCATTTATCACATTTTTTGTAACAAATTAATTCAATAAATGGCGGATTGTGCTGTCAAATTGAAACTATTTTCAGTGTTGACAGTAATTGAAACTTTTTATGTCATTCATGCTGTTTGATGTATGAATTTGATGTTCCAATTTTTTTTTTTTAATATTTCACTTTATACATAGCGAAGCACGTACCGGACCGCTAGTTAAGTATAATTGTATTTTGATAAGCCTAAGTGTTCCAAATAGAATCTACGGATGATGTAAGGGAATAGAATTTTAATTCAGGAAAAAGTAAATAACAATTCATAAATCACATAATTCACAAGAATTAAAATTACATGCATGTTTGGCCTTCTGCGAGAAGGTCAATATATAATATTATAGAAAGTGAATTTTTTTGTGACTGTTTTTGTTTAGTTGTTGACATTGATAGGTTTTTATTATTATTTTTATTCTATTTACACTTGACATTATATTATTAATATTATTCTATTTTGTAATTTGACTCCTCCTTGCATGGCGTATTGGAATTAACTGTAAGACCATGCAAGTGACTGTACTTATATAAATAAATAAATAAATGCCTGAGTAAAATCAGATCCACGGTGCAACCACACAGGTATAAGCCTACAAAATAATATGAGAAACTACGTTGGTGAGTAGGAGAGAGAGAGAGAGTTTAGTTAGACCGTTATTATTGTTGTTAATTATACAATACAAAGCGATCCACACAATTGACTATATTGTACAATAATACCCCGCTTTACGCGACCCCGTTATGTGCGGTTTCACTATAACGCGAAATTCAAATTTATTATTAAATTATGCGAAAGAGTGCGTATAAACATAATGTAGTCATCAACTTCTCTATGGTCGCGGGAATTTCAGTTTTTTCCGGAAGGTATCCCTCGCGTAAAGCGGGGCATTACTGTACAAAGCGGTCCATACAATTGACTACATTGTATACAATTGAAGCGTGTCTATAACCCACCTGTTCTCGTAACTAGAGCCAAGGCACCAAGAGCTGTGAAAATCAGGCTCGTCGACATTCTACTGGCTCACGTGTTCATGCATAATTCCAGTTTTCAGGTCTGACGCACCCTGTATTTTCCGCTGGAGAAAATCTGCGAACAAAAAACAACCTTATGATTATTCTAATTACTATCAATTTTCGTTGTCATAATTTGTTTGTCAAAATAAAGGAAAATATGTTTTGTTTTGGTTAAAATAAGAACCGTTTTAGTTTCCCCCTTTCAGCGGTCAAGCCTGTGTGTATAGTGTGTGGGATTTTAAGTCGTATTTTAAAGATGATATGCATGATATTCGCTTGAATGGGTATGATCAAGGGATACACTTTAAAAGGATGAAGGTTTATGAAGTATAGCGATATGGTCCAGTAAAGAGATAGAGTTAATATTTTTAGATAAAGGTTTTGTCTTACAAGCAGCGACAAAAAGATTTGACTAGTTTTAAAACTGTCCATTTTATTTAGTTATTTAGGCTCCCTATAAAATAACATTAAAAGAACCGAACCATTAGAAACATTTAAACAAACAATCAAATGTTTTCTCTTTATAATATTAGTATAGACAAGAGTTTGAGAGCTTTTCAGCAAATTCCTATATGACTTAGTGTCGCTATAATATCAAAGACGAAGTTTATTTTCAAAAAATACACAAGTTTTCAAACTAGCAGTTGAGTATGCGAACAAAGGCAGGTCCCAGCTACCATCCTTCCTTCGGGGCTTTTCTTCAATACTTGTTAAAATAAAGACAAAAGATTCGTCGATTTGTTTGCGAATATTCCGAGCATAATGCCTACACCTTCCTTTGTAAAAAGACCTATTTTAAAAGGTCCTTTGTGCAATTGTATTTGCTGTGTTCTTTACAAATAAGTCTGGTGTGAAGTGTAGGCTTATAGGTATTTATTAAAATTACAATGTTATTAAAATAAATTGAGAAATATTGCTACGAATATTTCTATACCATACTCCATATTACAGCGTATTTCTTCATACATACTACAGTACACGTGTCGCGTACAGAACTGACAGTTATTGTTAAATTCGAAAAAGGAACTGTTTTTTATTTATTTGACAAACTTAGTGACGAATGTTATACTAGCACGTGTTGCTCGATATTTACAACAAGAATTTTAGCAAGTCGTGACGTCACAATATATTTCTTGCGTCTATTCGCGTTAGTCTAATGTATAGGACAAACTAGCGGACTATGGGTACTGGAGCAAGGACAACCACAAGCATATAACAAATAGACCCGAAAAATATCATATTATTAATCTATAAATACAACAATAAATATATTTTCCAACAAGAATCCAATCTCCGTAACAAACTCAGAGATATATAACAAGCACGCGCTTAATTACAAAGAAAATTAATAATTATTAATTAAAAATAATTAAAGTTTCCAATCAAAAATTAATTATGTAACTAATAAATATTAACTCGAGCAACGTGGGAGTTGTAATTAAATATTATAAAGGTTACATAATACGCGCCTCCTGCCTTCTTGGGTCAACCCTAGGTCGCATGCGTTATTGACACGTTCACTTCACTTCTGAGTCAAGGGACAAATATGAACAAAGCAGAAGTAATAAAAAAAACGAAACGAGTTTTAGCAATTGTTTTTTGGTTCAACAACTAAATAAATAAAAAATAAATTCTTTATTGCAAATAAACAGTAATTTTTTTTTATCCATAGGCGAGCTTAATGCCATCGGCATTATCTACCAGCTAACCTTTGTCGATGTGAGCGGTGATATTTGGTGCAATGAAAAGAAAAATAATAACTAAATATACACAATACATACATTACATAAAATAATAACTAATAATATATACATATATATTATTTATATAGTATTAAATACATATACATATTTATTAAGAAAACAACTACAACTAGACACTTACAATATGAAGATAAATACAAAAACAAAAGAAAAACTAACTTTTTATATAAAAGTTCTAATAGCGTCGGACGCAGCATTCATATAAAGTTAAATATTTATATAAATCGTTAAACATATATGAGTTCACTTTTCATTATATTTCGTTCTTAAAAATACAATTCTTTAACTCATGAAAAAAAAAATATCTCTCAATAGTTTTAGAGATACTCTCAATACAAGAACAAAGAATCTACACAAACAAATGCATATAATAACAGCTTCAAATCCTATAAAATTGCGATTTTGTAGATTTTACTTACATGCTAGATACAGGACCCCACGATATACTCGTATAGTATGTACCTCAATGTTAATTAGACGGAACGCGGTTACATGCAGGACTAATACGATTTTTAAAACGCATTATTTCCTTGTATTAATAAAAAAAATAAAGGTATAATAATATGTCGCTTATTTCAGAAGTCGTCATTTGAGGTCACGTGCGTTCGCCTTTGTCACGTCAGCTAAGGATTATCGATATGAACCTCTACATGATATTAATAATGAACTTTCTATGACATAATATATATATAGTATTAATTTTTTCGTTTGGTTTTATTATGTAACATCTAAACTATGTATTTTTGTAATTTTATTAGAAGTATAATCTATCTCTTTCTCATTATTATTATTATATTGAGCATGTCGTCCTATTGTATAATTAAAATTCTCATTTACTTTGTCTTGGCCGAATCCCCTAAACCGTAGCCACATCTCTAAATATATAGATATATATATATAAATATATATATATATATATATATATATATATATATATATGTATTTTTGTAATTTTATTAGGTATAATCTATCCCTTTATCATTATTATTATCTTGAGGCCATCCTATTCCATAATTAAAATTTGATTTAGTTAGTATAGTAGTCCTTTTAATAATATGTAGGTCTTAATGTAACTTTGTAGGTGGGCTTTATAAATAAATGAATTTGTTAGCACGTAAGCGAGGTTAGATATGAATGTATTATTAATAAGTAGCTATTTGTTTCAGATCTGATTGTTTTATGTTTGTGGTGCATTTGTTGTGATACCTACCTATACTATAGGCTGTTCTAGTTTAGGATAGATGCATTTATTAATTATATACATCGGCACGCGCTTTACATCCTGTATCATCTTTTATTTTAACTATTCTAGGGCTCTACTAATTCAAATAAAGTGATGTCGATGTAAAATATTACAATATGTTGATAATCCACTGTCAAATGGTCAAAATCAAAGGTCGTCGAATGTAATTAAAATTATTACACATACAGCCAAAATTTAAAGCCAAAACGTAACGTAATCGTACGTTAGAAAAACACATTTATAAAAACGACATAAAAAAATAACCGACGACCGGTAAAATGAGGAAAAATAACACTAATGTTCCCATTATTGGATCTAAAAAGGAGACATATTCTTGTTCTGTTCGATAACAATTCGATTTACGTGCTACGCCATTGAGATATCACAAATATTCTTTAAGTGAGTTAATTTTTGTATGTGTCAGGTACTGTAATTTCAGTTGAAGTTAATAACGCAATATAACAGGGTTTATAATGAAATTACTATAACCTTAATAATGATCAAATATGTTAGCAACCATTTAAAATAAGAACAGCGAGTGATTGTAAAACAAATTCGGTACTAAGTCGAGAATAAACCCCCAAAGAAGATGTTTTGGCTGGCCATCACGTTCCACTGTGTCATTAGGCCTCGCCAGTTCTTCGAATTGAGGTGATGAAATAAAATATCTGAAACATTAGCGGAGCAAAGTCACTCCAAGCAATTCAATATTGCTATCATTATCGTCTCGTTTGATTCTATTTTGTACAAGAATATTCGTCTATTAAAGTGAATGGACTGTCTTTTTTGTAAGAGCTTTACGGGGAAGAGCTGCCGTAGCGGAATTGATTTCAACATGGGCTCGCAAAAGACATACCAATACCGATGTACATTACGGACTACTTACTTCGGAATAAGATACTTCTTTAATATCATATTATTATATAATAATATAATATATAAATATATATTAGTATTAGTAAATATATAGTGGATAGTCGAATCCTCGAATCGTGAGATAGAACTTTCCGTGCTATTGCTACATCAGTGTGTGTTTAGAACTCTTTGCGCTAGCTAGTTCAGATTGTTTCGCTTAACGAGTAACACTCCGGCTTATGCTCGTTATGCGAGGTTCGACTGTATAACAATAGCAAATAAGAAAACAAATGAAATGAAAGTAATTTACTAGCATAGGTATTGTAGGCATTAGAATGTATATTACGAACTACTTACTTAGGAATAAGATACTTCTTTAATATCATATAATCATAATATTATAGCATACTCAAGATAATAGAAAACGTAACGCTATTTACTTCTGAAACTTGAAGTGTTCCTTGTATATAGATCAAAATTTTACGCCTAAAGCCTGGTACACATTGTTTTTATATTGACTGATAAAAATGTTTCGTATTTATTGATTTATTTAGCCGCCCTACAAAATAACGTTATAAAAATACCTCTATTATTAGAAATTGAAAGAAATAATTGAAGAAAATAACAATTGTATAGCGCGCAACAAAGTACTATTGAAAAATACACAACTCAAGTTTTAAGAAAAGAACGAAACGAAATTTTTGTTTATTAATTTATTTTCTAATTTGATGGCTATCAGAGGTCGAAACCGATTTTGTCTCAATACATTTAAAAGCTCCGGATACAAGGCAATCAATAAAATCATCATTTGTGATCAATAAATTTATAATTCGCAGAGGTTAACACGCCCACACTAATCTGTCAAGAGGAGGTCTCGGATGATCGAAATATTTATGTGCAATTTTGATTTAAAAGCATTATATGCTAAGTAACATAGGTCTTAAAATAATGTTAGTAGTATCACATATTTTACATAATCTATGTATGGCATGCAAATAATTCATACAATTAAATTTTACTATAATATAAATATCAACCTTATAATGTCAAATTAAATTTAAACCTACAAAATGTTAATCATAAATTCACCAATTGAATAGTAGGACTTGTTCATTAAAAATACGTTGAGATTCTTTTTAAATATGTTTAAATTATCAACCCTCTTATAACCCTAGATTAATGGTTGAATATGCGCGGGCCTATACCGAGTACACTCTCGTTTATGAGATCTGTACTGCATGTGGTGGGGTTAATGTTGATACCATTTCTGTCATATATTGATTTTGTAAGTATTTTTGGGTCTACATAATCCTTGTCTTCATACAAATAGTGTTTTAAATTGAAGTCAGTACTTGAAAACAAGCCCTATATTTATTCACATATTAAAAAAATAATGTATAAACACCCTAACAGTGTGTAGGTAACCGACTTTCACGTTGAACTATTTGCCTAAGGGATTATGTGTACAAACTTTTCACTTGATCTTGAAAAGGCACCTTATAGGGGTTAACTAATTTTACTAAATTCCTCGGAACATACTTACTGCTTTAGAAATACCTTTAGTTTAGTTTATTTCGTAGATAAATTCTTTAGTTAAAATTTTATCAGTCCTAAAAGAGTTCTGCTTTGTAGCGTCTATTACTAGACACTTTGACGGTATCTCGCAAGTGCCTAGTTAACTTCTTCGAGTACATAGACAATTTTGGAGATTTGTATTACTATGTAGTCCAGTGTTTCCCAACCTTTTTTGTGCCATGCCCCACCTTAGTCTTTCTAAAATTCTTATGCCCCCTCTAGTAACCAAACACCCAGTTGATATTTTAGTATCGTCAAGCGAAATTGTACCTAATAGTTATTTACCGCAATTATTTAAGAATTTGCTTTTTTCGTTAAATTTGGCACCGAAATCTAATATTGCATTTAAATGACCCGGAGCGAAAGGGTTAAACTCGTGTCGAGTCCATTTTCATTTTGGGAAACACTGATGTAGCCTATACCTACTCGAATATAGTTAGTTTATTTGTTATTAATAATGATTTCAAACTTAATCATAAAAATTAGATAGAATATAAATTAGCAATTCTAAGGCAATGTAAATATAAATTTACAGAAACGTAAATATGAATTGCTCAATGTGGCACAGTTTGATTAAATAGTCCATTTTCCATTTGAGTCAGTAAATTGCATACTGTATTTGTTCAGGCCCTCTACATTAACAGGGACAGAGCGAAGCCTTTGTTAAGGAATGTTTTGGAACCTTACGCCTGTCTCGTTCATTTGCACGCCTCGTTTAAGAATTGACAGATTAAAAGTATGCTCTTTGCTTATTCAAATGTTCTGGCTTTTTTGTTTTCTTTTTAGGACGTTCATTTTAAGCTGTGTCGTTTATCACTGCGTATAATGTTTCTTTATAAAAAGCCTTGTGTTGTGTCACTTTAGTTGACTTTAGGAAGACTGGTCGTAGGTCAAAAGACCGCACATTTAAAAATGCTTTTTGCAAGCTGCGTTGTCGCGTTTATTTTAAGTCTCACCGCGACTACGATAGTTATAAAGCTATCAAATCGTCGGATTAAAAACAATTAAAATAAACGCGATAAGGTAAGCCGCATAAAGTCTTAAAGTACTAATAATATTAATTGTTTCAGGCGTTACTTTACGGAAATCCATATTAAAGGAAATTATTTAAAATCATTAGGTCGATGAAGGAAAATAACCTCCACCAACATGCAATGACTTGTCTCGACGCGTTTCGTTGTTATAAGTTAGCGGGAATTATAAGCAAAATAATTTTAAATAATTTCCATTAATAAATACATTTATTTTAATTAACTAGCGGTCCGGTATATTAAAAAAATAATAATTGGAACATCAAATTCATACATCAAACAGCATGAATGATATAAAAAGTTTCAATTACTGTCAACACTGAAAATAGTTTCAATTTGACAGCACAATCCGCCATTATTGAATTCATTTGGTACAAAAAATGTGATAAATGAAGAACCGCTGTACTGATTTTGTGCAAACTTCACATAAACCATCTACTAAATAGTCCGAACAAAGCCTAAACATTTGGTTTGGATAGGTAAGTCCGTTCTTGAGTTATAAAACTACAACGAAAAGTGCCATTGATTTTTATATATATAGATTGTCTTCCAATCGGCACATTACTGAGGTAGAATAAGTCGAAGTAAACAGTCAACGCATGAAAGTACACGTCGACTCTACAATATTGAATTATGCAAGGAAATTAGTTTAAAAAACAATTGAATTACAGAACTGCAACCGAACACAGTGTTTAATGCAAATTATTCGACGCTCAATTGTTTTTAATTTCGTTAAGTAAAAACACTTTTTGCTCTGCTCTTTTAAACAGAGTCAATAAGCGAATTTCATAACACAGTATTCAGGACGACGAACGGTACGCATTAATGTCCGTCAAAGCCCCGTAAATCATAACAATATAAGAAGGGAATGATAAATGCGAAAATGTACCATTAAAGATTGAACGAGCCTCTGCTTATCCCTGTTTATACATAAATAAATTCTTTATTGCAAAAAAATAGTAATATTTTTTTTTACATAGGCGAGCTTAATGCCGTCGGCATTATCTACCAGCTAACCTTTGTCGGTGTGAGCGGTGATATTTGGTGCAATGAAAATAATAATAACTAAATATACACAATACATACATTACATAGAAAGGTTATACCTAAGTGAATTAAATAAATAATAGAATTAAGAGATATTTTGTTTTATAATAAAATGTTTGTTCAGAAGATTTTTAAAAATGTAAATCGATGGAGCCTGTCTGATGCTGAGTGGTAGGATGTTCCATTGGCGGGCTGCAGATGTGGTGTAGGAGTTTGAATACCGGCTCGTAGCATGTGCCGGTATTTTAAGTATACCTACATATTTTTTTATATATTATAGTTATCGAAGTACTTGCGAGTATATAATAATTAAAATAAACAACTCGACGGCTATTGCTAAATTAAATTCTTATATTGTTTGTAATTAATTAACAAATTAATAAGTAAGAAAAACAAAAACTAAACATTGAATTTTCTTTAAAATATATCAATATTTTGAAAAATACAAAAACAATTTCGTTTACTTATTGCAACGTAAAATCTAAGAGTAAATTACATTATTATCTTAATGATATTGGCATCTTATTTATGTCTTCTAAAAAGGAGAAATCGGAAAAGAAAATAATCTTCGTGTTACTATGACAACGAAGAAATTTTGGCACCAATACGCCCGTAAAATTCGGCCCACATGGGACCAGTTGAATATATAACTAGCAAAATACAGTTAAAATAGCCCAAAGTTTTTTTAGATTAGTATTTTTTTTTCTTTACAATTTTATTAGAACTCAATGACATTGACAATATAATATACTGACTACAGTATCTCAATACATCCATGAGAACTTAATATACGGTCACAAATATAAAGTTAACTTCCTTAAAAATAGTGATATGTCTGCCAGAAATACTCGCAGCTCAAATAAGCTGTACACTTCTAATTTCCGTCTTCGTAAAACGAGTCGTTGTTTCATCGGGATTGGCATAAAGTCATATAATAAGCTGCCCGATGATATTAGTAGCCTCCCTCTTTATCAGTTCAAGAAAATCATAAAAAGCAAACGTGTTTTTATAAAGTTTATTATCTATCTATATATATAAAACTCAAAGATGACTGACTTAGTGATCTATCAACGCACAGCCCAAACCACTGGATGGATCAGCCTGAAATTTGGCATGCAGGTAGATGTTATGACGTAGGCATCCGCTAAGAAAGGATTTTAATCAAATCCACCCCTAAGGGGATAAAATAGGGGATGAAAATTTGTATACATCTTATTAGATTTTCGACTGATTGAACTGAAATTAAAAATTGACAGATATGTGGTTAATAACTGGAGCAAGTTTTCAATTATGACCCACGACAGGAATGGTGATAACTACTTAACACACGTTAAACAAAAGTAAAGCCACACAAACTAAACATAATTAATAATAATACTTCTTAACGCGAGCGAAGCCGCTGGCAAAAGCTAGTAACTTATAAATATCAAAAAGAGGTTGCGATCGCCAACATGTAACCTACTGTGATGTTAAAGTGTGTTAAAGCATAAAGATGTCTCCGTGCAACAGTCATTTATGCCAAATTGGGGAGAGGAATGTGCTCCGTTTATATAGGTCGAAAACAGAAAGTATAACGTGTAACTTTTTGAAGCAATATTATTTAAGTAGGCGGAACAGTGAATTTATTTTGTTTGTTCGCATCAGAGCCTACGGAGCTGTCGTAAATCATGATTACAATTCCCGTTTGTCATATACGTATAATAGATAAGGAAAACTTCTTATTCACTTTTCATTTTCTCTTACATTTTAATCTATATCTACATGTATGTATAGACTAACAAACTTTTAATATGAAATAAGCTATAACCAAGAAAACATTATTTATGACAGTTTCTTTTAAATACCTCGCATAACGATAGGGAAATTCCCGAATCGTGCGATAGATCTTTCCATGCTATTGCTATATGAATGTGTTTAGAACTCTTTGCGCTAACTAGTTAAGATTGTTTCGCTTAACGAGTAAGACTCCGGACGAAATGCTTGTTATGCGAGGTTCGACTGTTCAACAAAAACAAATGAAATGAGAGTAATTTATTAGCATAGGTACTATAGGCGTTAGACTTCGAACTATGGCTTCGGAAAGGCGTACAACGAGAAGAAAACCACAAGAAACTCAATTATAGTTTGTACATGAAAAATTGTCAAAAAATATGTTATTAAATCGATAAATTATGGCCCACCAAAACTACGTCGTCCTCAGTCGTCGAAACGAAGCCGAAGCGACCACACGTATCCTGATGATGCCACGTGAAGTTATTGAAAGTTGTAGCGGGAATTATGAGCAAAATAATTTTAAATAATTTCCTTTAATATGGATTTCCGCAAAGTAACGCCTGAAACAACCAATTATACCCTCCTTATGCTTTGAAAAGACTTGTGTACAATAAAATAAGCAGTAAAAAATACAGCACAATCAATTTTAATTCCGCTTCCATTGTCAGTCTGTAATACACCCCTTAACCCGAGAAAGAACTAGCCAGCACTCTGTTGGCGGTTAAATTTAATTCCTCGCCTCTGCAGTAGTAATTGAACGGTTGGAAGGCTGGAGATGCAATCAGGATTTCTACAGTTCGATTACCAGCAATACGAACTAAAATTAGACGAGGAAATCTATTTCTCTTTCTTTATTCTTCTTAGTATTAGACTCAAATGAGCTACTTTGTAGTTCTAACACGTTCAAATAAGATTCTGGTAACGTACTTTGTGTTCGCTAGTATGTGTGGAATGCGGAGTCTTTTTGTAATATAATGAATTTTTAATGATATATTCTAGACTAAATGTTATCATAATAAAAAATATTTTATTATCTTAATGATTGTTAACGCAATTTTACACACTACCCGCACATATATTTATTTATATATCATATTTTCTACTACCTTCTTTACGACCACCCAAAAGTCGATTATAAAGACGCGCGTGCTGTTGCATTCATTCATTGTCACTCTGTGCGTGTGTGAATGAGAAACAAAAGTTAATATCAACGCGACGCAAAATTAAAAGACTATAAAAAGTTATTAGTCCTATCAAAGCAATTTAGAATCAAACTTTTACGCGTGTTGAGAATCAGCAATTGAACCAGCGATATCATACGACGGGCAGGCCTGCCAATAAAGCAATTTGGTTCGTGCAAAGTAGGTATCCTTTCTTTCAAACACTACTTTCTCAACAATGACATTGTTAGGCTTGTATTCAAAAACCAAACTCGAGCGTAGTTTGATATGTAATCTAATCATTACTTGAGTGCACATCTGTATTTAAGTACGTCGCTTATTCTGAAACAAAAAAGTGCATATATTCAACTCGTAGAATAAACTTTCCACTGAAATCCCGTTTCAAGTAGAGATCATTGGTTAAGCGTCCTTATTGAATGCGGGCTTTAGACTAATGAATATTGTTTAGTTGACTGAATCACACATACATGCCTCAGTTACACGGAAACGGAGGAATGGAACGTTCTATCCGCTAACAATGGATTTCACTTTGAGATAAATGTATTGCTGCCGTCTTATTATTTAAATATAAAATTTGAATTTGAAATTCAATGATAGTTCAAATATCTTTAGCGTAATCTGTTTCTTATACTGCGTCAAATATCAACACAACACACTATATTATATGTGGCAATTATTATATACTATTATCTTTAATTTTGACATTTGAATGACTGTATTTTTTATTTGATTTGATTATTATTTTGATTTAATTAATGAATGAATATATTTTTATTTATTTTTTTTTTGCTTTAATTGTAAATAGTTTTGTAATGTTAGTGCATGCTGTGTTCACTGTGCATAGGGCCTACAATTGGATTGTTATAATTCTTAGTACGATGTTAATTCCTAGTCTAATTGTAGAGCCCTGTTTGTGGACCCAATAAATAAATAAATCTAAATAAACGTTAGCAACTATAGTTCGCTTTTCGGACAATACTAATCTTTTCCACGTGAACAGTTTTGGGGATCGGAGTCAAAAGGTAAACCTTATCGGATCGGATCGGATCGGCCTTGATAAATATTAAGTTGATAGCTCATCGCTTTTCAAATGGATCTCATGAAATTCAGAACAGGATCTTTAGAAATTATTTACAAAATTTATTTTTGGCATTTATCCTTTCAAATTAAATACTTTTTGATGTCTCTACGGAAAATGATGATTTTTTAGCGATATCACAAATTTCGATTTGATATTTATTACTTTGTTAACTGTATTTCGTGGTATACAAATTTATTTAAGTAATTATAAAATAATATTGGTATTCGTGATGAAATATAAAACGGATTGAAATATTATATGTAATTTAGTTTAGTTATAAAAACATGTTTGCAGGTTTCTCATTTGCTGTCAGCTTACGTGCTAGTGTAGAAGTAACCCAGCTACTTCTACACTGACCACGAATAAAATAACCCAAAACATGTGTCAGTCTACTACTCTACTAATGAAATTAATTAATTAATCATCCATTGAATCAATATAATAATTTATTTAAAAGAACTGACATAGATGCTTTTTCCTACAACAAGCCAAAATACAGGAAACATCTCGATACTAACTATCTTTAACTAACTAACTAGTGTTTTAATTTTGTGTGTTTTTTTCTCCCCTCTTCCTTACATCTATTTGGTTCTTGTTTTTTTATTTTGTAATTTTATTAGAAGTGTAGTATCTCTCTCTTTATCACCTTGAGCATGCCGTCCTATCATATTATTAAAATTTCATTTAGTTTATATAATAGTACTCCTTTTTATAATATATAGTCATAATAAAATTTTGTAGGTAGGCTTTATGAATAAATTATATTGTGATGTCCTATGAAATAACTCCAAAATATAATTCATCATCTCATGAAAAAAAAACCTCCTTAATGGTTTCTAACATACTCAATACAACAACGAAGAATCCACACAAACTATGCACAATAACAACTTTATATCTCTCTCCTGAAATATTGCAATTTTGTAGATTCTACTATGTCAGTAGACCCGGTAGTTTAATAGTGTGATTAACCTTTTACTCGTGCAAGAAACGTATTACGTTTCAAACTATATTTCCCCACACTTTATAAATATATTTTTATATTAATAATATTACCCACAAATGCGGGAAAAATAAATGATATGGTACTGGCAACACTAAATACAAATATTTACTAATTAACACTATGGCGAGAAATCTCCATGAATTTGCAATTAGATTCCGTTATGATAGTGTTTAATGCAATCTTATATTATTTATATGATTCTAATAAATACCAAATGTAACTTAAGTCGGTCATAGGTTATCTCTTTTCAACTAGTCAAATCATACGATTGTTAGACAAGAACAGCAAACAGAATAGTAGACGCTCATAATTCTGGGTCACATGTTTAACATATTATTTGCAAATATTCCAGTACTAGGCACGGCGGTGTGTAAATGAGGTCGCATTTTCAGGATTCCAGAAGGAAGAACGCGCGGGCAATCACGAAATTTTACACATTTTCCCTTACACAACTTGACGATTACTGGCCAGGAGGCTGTTGTTTTGTCTTTTAATTAATTTTACAATTTGTCGAACTTCCATCTTTTAGGTCGAATTTATTTATTTGTAAACATTTTTAGGTTTAATCATAAACACCTACCCTCATTCTACCGTCATTATGCATCGATATAGATAAGCAAGCAACATATAATATATTACTTTTTATATACACAAATTAATAAAATAAATATCTATTTGTAAGATATGCGCGTGGGTATTTGCAATAAAACACTAAACACGTCCAAGCCCTTTAATGGTTGACAGCAGACTGAGGAATTATACTATAAAAAAAAAACTTTAAACTTTAAATAAAATATATTTATGTGATAACGCCGGGATCTAACCTAGAACTAACATTTTATAAATTTCCGTTTTCTTGTATAATAATAGCTTCAAAATATAGTTAATTTTCAAAAAAAAAAAAAATATATATTCCTTGGTTTCTGAGATACTCAATACAACAACGAAGAATCTACACAAACAAACTATGCACAATGACAACTTTAAATAACTCCTGTAAAATTGCAAATTTGTAGATCCTTACTTATTAAAAGGATCCTGCAATAGCTATATCCAAATATATATATTACTTTCCCACCTGATCGACACTGAAGCCTCCAAATTTGAGTCCAAAGTTCATAATTCAATTTATCAGCTGCTAAGAACACTTCAAAGTCATGAAACAGGAAGTACTACAACTTTATCCTAGTTTCACCCTTAATGATATTCAACAGACGCTTTGAAATCGATTACACGTCATTGTATAATTTCATGTGTGGATAAACGGAACAATGAAACGGGTTTAGATCTTAATTTTACTGTAACAAAGACGAAATTGGTTTAAGTGTTTTTTCGCAGGTATTTTGCGTGAAAGTTTGAGTCAATTGAAACTCCTTTCAATGTAGACAAAGTTTTGATGTTCTTACGTTGAAGACGATACTAAGTACAATTTGTTTCAGAATATTTCAGTGAAAGTAAAACCGGCAACAGTTCAAATCCCTTTGTCCAATAACAAACGTATCACACAATAGAACGCTGGTTAGTATATCTTCTCTTTATTAGCATTTAAACAAAATTTAATAGTAATACATTTTTCATTGCTTCTAAAGTGGGTATTACAATTTAGCACATACAAAACACAAAATTAAAGCAATTGGCGATCAGGATATATAATTGTATATTGTGGCGAGAGTGATAGAATGTGACATGCAATGAAGATATTTGAATCCCTATCCCTACTTAATATTATAAATGTGAAATAAAAATTTTTTTTTACTATAGTTTCCAATTGACTATAGTTTCAGCTGTTTGGAATTTTTCTATATTTATTTTTATTCCGTCTGTCATTTTTATATATTTTTATTTACATTTGTCATATTTATATATACAGTATAAAACTATTTGAATTTTTGAGGTTAGGAAACATCATTGTACGTAGTAATTTTTAAAAATTGATAATCCCAGCCAAGCAAGAAAATATAGTTATCATATTGATTCATTTCTATTGAAATGATCTCTGATACTTATTTAATGACTTAAATGCTAGCGAAGCCGCGGGTAAAAATTAGTTAATAATAATTCTGATAAATTTAAAAAGAGAACTGAATAAAAAACAAATGAACTGCTCGTGAAATAAAAGCGCTTCCCCTATTTTAATATTAGAACACGTAATAAATATCATTGCTTTCAATAATAACTGTAGAATTCCATTTAATATTCTCGCAAAAGGATATTTCTCTTTCTCATAAAAAATATACATTTTTCATATTTATAGAGCAAAAGTTACCTAAAAAGATGAATTCGTCCATTAAGTAAAACACTCTCAACAAAAATATGAATAAAAGATATTGAGTATTGTCAACAAAGTGGAAGGATTGTTACATTATTAAAGTTGGGAGAGTACGTGCGTCATCGTAGTCGGACCCATTGTTAATTCGTTTATAGCAGAAATCGTAAATTATATTCCGACTTATGTTCCGTACACACTTGTCGGCTGTCGGGTCCGGATTTTAATCGGGTGTTCCAGTGGCAGAGTATTTTATATGAAGCTATTCACACTTGTCCGACACCGATTTTGTCGGCTGTATTGCGAGCCCTCTACGGCCGGAAAAAAATCGTGTCCGACCTCGCTCGCCTAAAAAATCGGTGTCGGACGAATGTGAATAGCTTCATATAAAATACTCTACCACTGGAACGACCGATTAAAATCCGGGCCCGATAGGCGACATATGTGAACGGAGCATTAGGTTTTAAGTTAGACGCAGTTTCTGTCGTAGCTGGAATCTAATGGTGAAATCACGGAATGACATTGATTGTTTGATTTATTAAAACTATATATCAATAAGAATTACAAAAAATATTCTCTAGAAGTTAAAAATTTATTATGAAACCCATAATATTTATGGTTCCACTAGCACGAAGCACCTAAGTGGTGTTAGCAAGTTGAAGAAAGTTGTGAAGATCTTTTCGGTCAGTTTCGTTATTCAAGCCTAGTTCCAGCCTAGTTCCAGAGAGGCTTTACAAGTTTTCATACCTCAGGTTTTCTAGATATATTACTGAAACAATTTTCAGTATCGATTATTACTTTGGGCGCGTGGGATTTTTTCTATTAAATGTGTTACAAATATTTTTTGGTTAATATTATATTATTATATGTATAAAGTGTAGAAATATCAGAAAGTACTATATGAATCACTGTCAAATTTACTGTAAATGATAATTAAATATACCTTTTTGACGTGACAACGTCTTATAATTCGATTGAGCCGGCTGCACGCACGAAAAAACATGACTCATACGGCGTTACCTCGCTCCGAGGCGTTCCATGTAAGGCTTGAAGTGCAAGCGAGAGCGCGGAACGAGCGACAAAGAGGCACAATCGGCCTTCGCGTTCGGCAGCGTTCGACATCCGCCTCTCTCCTGATTGTAAGAATTTAAATATTACACATGTTTAAAAATTGTAAAACAATTGCTCAACGAACATTTATACTTGTAAAAACTATTAAATTGTAAAAAAAATTGACACAATTGTATTTATGCGTATAAATAAATCTAACTTGATCAATTTCATTGTGATTTCCAATTACCTCCTTCTCTATATACATACAAATCTATTAAACAAATGAAATTGAAATTAAAAAATGCTACCATTCCATCAGTATTTTCTTAAGACGTTGTCACGTTCAACTTTTATTGGTCTAGTCTTCTTAATAGTTCCAATGTTGCATGTTGTCGAGTCTTTACATTTAGGGGTTAAATTATGCTCAGAAGAGCTGTGTCATTACCTAACAAGAATTATAAGAAATCTAGTACTGTGATTGGAACTATAGCTGCTATGCGTTTTTGAATTAAACCAACTTTGTGTGTGTTATTTAAATTATATTCGCGAATTCTGATAATTAATTTAGTAATATAAATTTGATAGTGGTAGACAGAAAATTTCATATTGTGAACTTGGGTCCCTACTCCATGTCTGTAAAGTTCTATAATAATATTTAAAGTTCTATAATAAGTTCTATAATAATATTGTACCGAAAGTGATAGAACATGACGAAAGCCTCATACAATTCAATAATAAATTGAAACTGTATTTGGTTTCAACTTAATAGACGAGTATTTCAATGATTCGAAACGGTGATTGGTAATTAATTAACATCGCATTGACATACAATGACATCTATAAAATTATTTATCATATAAGAATTTGAATTTAAAATAAGAACGCTTTTTACTTAAACATTATAGTTACGTAAATTTAAATTTCGTACTCGACTCACGCGACTGCGTTATTAGACATCAGTTATGATAATACGCAAAGGGTCAAATTCCCTTAACACTTCCTGTCAATGCTTCTAATCCCTATCATTGTAACGCCTAACGACAGCTTAATTGCCTTCCCGATTGGATAGTTTGACATACATGTTAACCTTACTGGTATTGATATAGTATATAGTACAGTTATATATATAGGTTTACTTTGTTATTCAGATTACTTACTGAATAAAGCTACAAATGACAATCTATGAAAACAAATGACATCTAGTACTTAATATTATTATATCTAGTACTTGTTGAAGTGAATAAGCCGCTATTGCAGTTGCTGCATATTGTTGTATTATTAAGTATAATTGTATTTTGACAAGTCCAAGTGTTCTAATAAGAATTTGCGGATTGGAATGAGGCTATATTTATCATCCTTTGTGTTCATTAAAGTCCTAAATTCTCATAAAATCGTATTGAAATCATATCAAAATCGTTTTCAAAAATAAACCTCTTAAAGAATAAAGATAATGCGTAAGTGCTTTTCTACTTTTCATCTAATTATTATACTGGAAACCATAATGGCTGAGCGAAATCTAATTTAATAATTTTGTCAAAAAAAAACATGGCCGTCGTGGTTAATGGAGCGTACGTTAATTTAAAAGATTTATATATATGCTTCTATACTTTATACTTCTTTATACTACTTCTATACTATTTTGAAGCCTATTTTCTGCCTACCTTAGGCAGACTGAAGATGACTATTAACCCTCCGGCTGTCGATCTCACAGGCAAAGCAATTATAGGTTGTTTATTTCTAAACATTCCAATAAAAAAATGATTTTAAAAATCATCAATTTTCTCAATGAGCCCGTCAATCACACCGCGCCCGATCTAAGGCGTTTTAGAGGGAAGCCCGACGAAGGGTTAACCTACCCGTAAAGCCTCACATGTCCTGTATTCCTCATATTCCTTTTTTAATCCGGATCAGCGGATACGACTGTTTGCCGATTATTTCTCTGTGTAGTTAAATTCGAGTGTAAAACCCGTGAAATGATCTAGTGTGTTCGGTATCGGCTTGATGGTAAGGCAGTTGGATGCACAGACGTCTCAAGCAGACATTTGTGAGCACTTTGTGAGAGCTATTAGATTTAAAGATTTTCTCTAAATATATAGTATATGTTGTATTGTCATGAAAGAAACTTGTATGAACCAAAGCAGATATATTTTAGAGTAATGTTATTGAGGGGTAGTGTCGTCAACAGAAAAGAAGTTGCGGTGGCGATGTTAATAGTGTATTTTTATAAATAAATCTGTAAATTTGAATTTGGAATGAAAGAAAAAAGGAACGCGAGGGACGTGCGAATGAAGTTTCTGATGTTGGTTGCGAATGGGAACGGATGTGTGTGCTTAGATTATAAGAGATTGGTAATATAGTGTAAATACAATTTTAAAGAGTTTTCATTGTTCTATTGGCTACAGGTAGATGGAGAGGAAATATGAATGCTATAAACAATTGCGCGTCACTTCAATGTCACAATATAAATGAAAAAGAGCAGGAAGGAAAAGTGTATGTACACTGTATAGCTGCATACAAAAATGACATTGACAGTTGTTTTTTAAATTAACATACATATTTAAGGCAATGGAATTATTGTATGTGCACATCATAGTAAACAATAAAGAAACAAAAAATGCTAGACACTAGACTCCTACAATATATCCCTATCCCTACTAATATTATAAATGTGAATGTGAGTTTGTTTGTTACATTTTCACGCAACAACTACTAAACCGATCATCATGAAACTTTGTACACATATTTTTGGAGGTGCTAGAAGTAACATAGGATACTTTTTATTAAAAAAAAATAAATTATTACTATAGTTTCACCTATTTGAAATTTTTCTATATTTATTTTTATTTTCGTCTGTCATTTTTATATATGCAGTATAAAACTATATGAATTTTTGAGCTTAGGAAACATCATTATATGTAGTAATTTTCAAAAATTGATGATCCCAGCCAAGCGAGAAAATATAGTTATCATATTGATTCATTTCTATTGAAATCATCTCTGATACTTATTTAACGACTTAAATGCGAGCGAAGCCGCGGGTAAAAGCTAGTACTTAATAAAAACATACTCCTTACGGAACAAGAATAGAAACCTTAATTCGGGTGTAGATTAAGGGAAACTTAGCCACTTAGGAGCAGCTGTTCTTCTCTATTCCATTAAAAACACTAGCAGCTTATAATAACTGTAACGATCTACGTAGTATATGTAAGAATATAAAGGTCTTGTCTTACCATATGCGCGGTTTCATTTCGGTCACAAGCAGAAAAAACAATCGTCCAATCAAGTCGTTGTTTATTCGTAATATTAGTCAATTGCTATAAGTAAGATATTATTAAAAAAATAGTATTTATTTTGGGTCTGGTTCTTACATTTATTTATTTATAAAGCCTACCTACAAAATTACATTAGAACTGCATATTATAAAAAGTACTACTATTATACTAACTAAATGAAATTTTAATTATAGGATAGGACGGCATGCTCAAGGTGATAAAGGGATAGATACTACACTTCTAATAAAATTACAAAAATTACATATTTGAGTTGTCCTAGATCTGATACCATAGAATATCTTGGTTCTCCTATATCTGATACCATATACGTAAGCATATTCTATGTGTGTGTTTATTCTCTGACATCAATCGTAGATTCTTATTGGAACACGTGGACTTGTCATAAATACAATCATACTTAATAATACAATCATATGCAGCAACTGTAATAGTGTTTTGTTTACTTCAATAATAAGTACTGAATGTCATTTGTTCAATACTTTAACATTATCTGACAGGTTATTATGATTTTTGATATTATTCTAAGTCGATGTAACTAATATGTATATATTTTATTAATGGTATATGTATATTTGAATTATCCCTAATTCCGAGTCAACTTTCTTCTCTCCGAGTTAGTTAATTCAATTTCTTGCTCAGAGAGTAGTGCTGTGTTCTAATTGAGTCGCAGCGTTGTTTATTCAAATGAATCTTTACACCGTCCGAAATAGAGTTTCATTTCTCTGGGAGTGCTCGGTTTATCTCAAGAAGTGCAATTTGAAGACTGAGCTAGTCTTAACCCATTTACTTTTACATTTGAGAAGAATAATTTGCGCTTTCTATTTGTAGTGTTTGGTCATTGCGAAGGAGTTACAAGTCCCAAAAACGTCACACGATGTCACACGAGGCAGTAAATAAAACCGCACTTATGGATACCCGTGTCGAACCACACTTTATTTTGCACATAAAAAATTCTTATAAATAATTGAAGTGACCAAATGCTCCGACGTTCTTAAACAATACTAACGCCATCTAGTGGCACATTTGAACAAAGGAGTTACTTTGTCTTATGTAGAATTCACGACACAACTATAGTATTATATTGTTATTTAAATATAGAGTAACTTTAATGTAACGACTCTCAATATAACGAATTTTTCGAAGTCTCCTAGAACTGCCCGTAAGAGCTAATGCAAAATATGCCTTTACATTACGAATACATTTGTTAAAAACCTTTTTATAACGAATTTTCAATCTTTTACAAAATATAAAAATAAAGTAATCATTTACTTCTATTTAACGGAAAGCAGATTAGTACCTACGTAAAGCTGAGATTAATATTTTTTTTTAACATTGTAACACCTGTATAACGAACCTCATTGTAACAAATTATTTACTGATTCCCTTCAGTATCGTTAAATCAAGGTTGCACTGTATTTAAAAATGTACTAGCCACTTTGCTTTCATCTTAGTCAGAGACGGGCACCTAAGAGAAATGTGTCCTGTTGAACCGTTGTCTTTAATTATGAACCGCACTCCAGCTTAATATCAGGTAGACTGCGGTCATCTGAACATGTCTCATCAAACTAAGGCGGCTAAAGGAAGATTTATCGAGTAATGTAAATTCATTTTTGATGGGGGGAGCCGATCGCATAATATGGTAACGAAGATATAAATAAAATTTATAAAAAGATGGGGTAATTATACTAGAAAAGTTCTTCGCTAGAAAATATGATACGTATTATGTAGAACTTTTGTGGGTCATAATTTTTAAACTTTCTAACCTGAGTACCTCATGATATATCGTACACTTAAAAACTTTGGTTCAGTTTCGTATAATTTGATAGTTCTGGTTATGGATAATTCACATTAGAGTATATTTATACTATTTTTAATTCAAAAAACGACGCTCGAGCCGTCGACTACTTTGAAACGGTTTTTTAGTGGAGCGTCTATTCTACAATTAAAATTCACTTTTTTCTTTCGCAATAAGCGACACGTTTAAACTGTGATCACCTAATCATTGCTTGAGTGCATTTTATTCAATTTTATACAGTGAAAAATTATTTACTAATCCCGTACTAATATAAATGTGAATGTGAGTTTGTTTGTTATGTTTTCACGCAACAACTACTTAACCGATCATCATGAAACTTTGTATACATATTTTTGGAGGTTCTAGAAGTAACATATGATACTTTTTATTAAAAAAAAAACAATTATTTTTTACTAAAGTTGTTGGCGATCGCAACCTCCTTTTGATTGTTATATTGTTATAAATTATATTAAGTTTTATAAAATATACAACTGTCAATGTCAAAGAGCCCTAATAAAAACTGAAAAGCGAAAAGTTCGAGCGTGGTTTCCGCATACGGACCTAAAACACTAACTGATTTTCGAACGAAAGAGAAAAAAAATCAAATATTTGCGCGGTTACGAATTTAGAGAAAATATGTTTTTTTTTCTTTGTACTTGATATAACGAGGTAAAGAACGCTAATATGTTTTCCTTTGATAAAGGCAGTGTTCATATTTAACCAAAACATGCATGAATAATATACCCACCGTTCACAATATTCTCATAAAAGGAAAATACATAATCGACTTCGTAAAAAAGCAATATCATCTGAGGAAAACCCGAACGAGCTAAGTGAATTACGCGCCATCAAACCAAATATTTCCGTGTTGAAATCTCCATATGGCACTAATGTATGCGATACAGAAAGGGTCCAAGGAGTGATCCTTGTGGGACCCTTTTAGTAGGTTGTAATAAATCAAGTCCTAATGGAGTGTGTCACGATTCTGGTTTAGTTACTAGACCATTGTATAGTGCCACGGACTGATCTCTGCCAGCCGAGGGTCAGAATATACTGAGTAGGATTTGTCTGGGAGAGGCTGCAATTGTAATGCCCGCTTTGGGATTTCAAATTCCAAATTTTCTGGACGATTAATTTGAATTTATTAACTATTAAAATGCTCTACATACTGAAGAACTAGAAGACCTAAAAGAAAAATTACTGTAAGCCTTTGATCCAATTGAGGAAATCAGCGACTTATTTATTTTCGTCTAAACCCGAGTTTATAAAAGAATCAATATCACTTAGCCGCTCAACAAAAACGGGTCCTCCAAAATCACCATAAAACTTTTCCCGTTCATTAACTACGACATCTACTTAACAAGTCGCTTCTTTAAGAAACATTGTGTTGGGAACTTTTTTGGGGAATTTTGTGGATTCCATTCGACGCCAACTGTGACCTAAATCCTTTTAAATATTAAACCAAACTGCTCCCGTTTCATGCGAAGGGCCACTTAAGTAGAGGAAAGCTAGCGTTTACCGCACTTGTCTGTTAGATTGAAGTGGAATTTTGATGAGAAACTTTATGTCACATTTATTATTCTGTATTCGCTAAAGTGTTTTATTGTGTCTGTGAATAGATTATCTTAAAAACCTGTTTTTTTTTCTTTTAACAGCTGTGTCTATGTGGCTAGTATGCCAGTCAGTCATGCGAATGTCTTTTATATATTAGTCTGGTATATAATGACATTTCACATGTTAAGGTAGAGTGCATACAAAGCCCGTCTAGGCCACTTTACAGATGGGTGGTACTGCCCCGTAACTGGGAGGGCTACTCAGGCGCACGAACTCCGGACGAAATACGGACGTTTCCTACTCAGGAACACTTACGGATCCGTAATCATTCACAAAATTACGGATTTGACAGTAACTTCACGACGAATAGGCCACTCAGTGCTTATTTACAGACATTTGACAGGACTTTTTACGGGCTTATGTGTCAAAGTTCACGTAAGCTATATTAGTGAGCTAACCGTATCACGAAACTTCGGATATACCTGAGTAGCCCCCCTGCAACTGGACTAATAACTAGATAAATTGCTTTCTGACTATAAATCCTTAATATATATCTTTCTTATTATTATTACAAGTGTTTTAATAATATATTTCATACAAAATAATAAGTTAAATTAATCTGCTGATACTAAACAAAAAATCTTTTATATGAATGTAAAAATAGCTTTCAGTCGGTAACATATTAGTCAGTTCTACTTGAAACTACTTACTATCAGAGTCCGAACAAATGCGACTAACTTTCCTAAATGTTGTATATTCTTTTGTTTTACAGTCTCTGTTGCGTTTGACGTCCAGAGATCCCGGCTTCAATTCCCGGTCAAAACAAATATATATTGAAGTTACCCTAATAGCAATCAAAAGAAAATAGTAATAATTACAAACGTTAGAAGTACCTGAAAATGTTACAGAGACTGAAAAGGAATTCGTGTCCGCAAATTTAACTCAAAAATATATCCGCCCAAGAAGGCATTATATAGAAAGGGCGCGCGTTTATATTTGCTTACGTTTTCATTTTCTAGGTTAATGTTAAACGTGATCGTATTGTTAAAGTTTGTTTTAGAGGCAAAATTTAGTATAAAATTCGAATTAAAATTCTGTCTATTTTTAACCAATGGAACATTTTGGAAGTTAGCAGTCTTGCCGCGACCATGATAGCTGCAAAGGTTTCTTCTCTTGATACCGGAAGAATAAGGACGTGTGTACGTATATATTCAAACTAGCTGTTGCCCGCGGCTTCGCTCCCGTCAAGAAGTATTATTATTAATTAGGTATAGTTTTTGCGGCTTTATTTTTGTTTAGCGTATGTAAAAACGTCTTCATCATAGTAGCTCCAATCTTTAATTTCAGTTCAATCAGTCGAAAATCTAAGAAGATTTATAGAAACTTTCATCCCCTATTTTATCCCCTTGGGGGTAGAATTGATCAAAATCCTTTCTTAGCGGATGCCTACGTCATAACATCTACCTGCATGCCAAATTTCAGCCCGATCCATCCAGTGGTTTGGGCTGTGCGTTGATAGATCACTATGTCAGTCAGTCACCTTTGAGTTATATATATTTAGAAGAAAGATGTAATAAAATGAAAGGAAACATGTGAAGGCGACTTAAAACAACAATTAAACGAAGTGATAATTAGCGAGTCATAAGACAAATATGCTTAACCAAACACACAAATTTATAGGAAACTATTCGAGTATTTGCACGAGCTCTGAGATAGCTCGCAATTATGCCATCTAACCTTGTTGTACCACTACACACTATTACGAGTTGGGGTTGTAATGATTTACTGACGTTTCAGGATATTCGGGATTAATTTTCAGTTGTTTGACAGTGTTATATGGTTACACGTGGTAAACTTTGTTTCTGTTAATGCGGTGACCATTCATTTGTGATTCTCACAAACACGTCATAGTTTTTTTAAAAAACAAACCTCCACAGCCTGCATCTCACCTTTCTGACATACTTGCTTTGTCAGAGACTTAGTATCTTTATTAATTTATGAAAAAACAATTGTTTGGGAAAACACTAACAATATACCTACATGAATATAGTTCCGATGCTGTTGACATGTTTCTATATAATGGTACACTTATAATATATGTAGAGGGCCACAACGCATTCCTTTTTTAAAATTATATACACGACCGCAGTTATAGAGGTCGCTTCTTACAATTATTTCTTAAGAAAAATAAATACTTCGTTTTCTTTGTCTTTATCTTGTGTATTATATAACACCCCAGGCTTTATGGCTGGACACAATATTATTAGCATTCCTAGGACACGAGATAAAATCTAATAAGATTTTTTTTAAAAAAGAATAATTATTTCTTCAATATATTTCTAAGAAACATTCCAATTAGTTTTAAAAATCATATTTAGTTATATAAAATAGTTTATGATAGAATAATAAAATGCCAAAAAAGGTAACAGTTATGATCAGACAATGAAAACAAAAGCACTTATAGATCGATCCCAAAAACCACATCCGGTTTACAGAGCCTATCCCAAGTCCTTCGGGAGTAAGCCGCGGGCAGTCTCGGTTAATCCTTTACGTATGGCTTTCCTAACCGCCAACACATACATCGTGCTCCCTAATTTAACCCAGAACAATAATACCGACGTCTCACACGCTCTTACAGGAAATTCATGAATAGTTATTTTGTTCCAAGACACAAATGTAGCTCTTGTTGTATGAACGCTGTTCTATTTGCATAAACTAATCCTTATATGTGAGTAAATTGCTTTTATTTATGCGGCCCCGCTAGGATTTCATGTATGGCCTCTGGTTTATTTGGGAAATTCAATTATGTTTGCATTTTGGAAAACAATGTCCCGTTTGTTTTTCCGCTTTTGCTTTTTAAATTGCATTTACAATTCCAATTATACCCTTTAATTTCTTTTTGACGAGTGTGACATAAACGCGACATTGACACTGATGGAATATAGGAGCTAGTTTTTAACTTTAAAGCTCATATTGTATTCCTATAGGAACATTTAATGATACAAAAATAATATGCATCAACTGTAATAGTGCCTTGTTCACTTCAACAATAATATTAAGTACTTGGATATCATTTGTAGCTTCATTTAGTAAATAAAGAAATCGTCTACAAAAACCGATAGAAGAAATCCCATTACATAATTAATTCCTCGGCAAATCGATGGGAACCAAACCATCTTTTCCGAACGTTGTTATATACTGAAGCGCTCGTCAAAGAAAATTTGTAAATTCTTTAGATCTTATTGCTTTTGAAATATTTATTTGGTTTTTCTCGACACCTGGACAATGGCGGCGTCTTGTAAAGAAAATCCATTACTGCGAGTTAGCAACTTTGAATATATAAGCAGGCTCTCTGCCACGGTCCATTAAGATCAGATTTTTATGAATAATAGTAAAGCGGTATGCCTCAGGGCACCAACATCGGCCCTTTCTAATATATTAAATACGAATGCCCATGCAAACTCGGCTCAAGGGATTATTTGGGTTAACGAAATACAATATTCACAGCGGGCCACTGATTGGTTTCCTGTTGATACTTTTTTAGTCCTCGAGAAAAGAAAACCGTTTTCTTTAGTATGTATATTGAACAAAAGAATTCAGAAATATTTTTTTTTTTTTTGGGATGAAGAATGAAGATACGCATTTTTTATGTAAATGTATGCAAAAATAAATTTTCCTTTTAAAGGGGGAAACAATGAGTTTATTGTAAACATGTAAGTCGTTCGAATTGGAATCATTTATTCGGAATGAAAGAGGATTTTTGAACAAAGGTCGAACATTTGTATGGGAAACTATGCCCCGAATAGTAACAGATTTGGTTACAATCGAAAGTTTTCATGAAATAATACCCATCTCGGTGAGCTAACTAGTTAAATTTTAGTCTAAATTACAACCGAAATTTACAAAAGGAGCACGTAGATCGGACAAAGCCCCGAGGAGTGAAAGTTTTGAGGGTTGTTGTCGCAGGACCCCTTAGCCCCTTGGCTTAGCGCCTACGTCTCAAAATGTCCCTTTACGGTATGTTAATCAAGGTATGCCGGTCGTTTCAGAACACCCACTAGCATAAACACCTGAAATTGGAGACCCTCACGATGGTTACAAAGCTGTTCTTGTATTACCGACTGTTGTTATCGGACGGAATTAAGTCTACTCAAATTTACATTGACTATAAGCTATGAAATATCAATTGAGTTTGACTGCCGAAAACAGGAGATATTTTTTGTATATTTTATGACGTAATTATTTTACTAGACTATTTCATAATGTACTTAAGTCTCCTCAAGCCGGCATAGTAAAGGTGACTGTTACACGGAAACAGAACAATTATCTATTCACATAGATTGTATTCGCTTTAGCGAGGTAGCTTCTGAAAGCACCTGAAGTGGTCCGCGAAGCTATCTTAAATTTTTGTAACTAAAAAAAATATACTATTTTCATTATTCTGTCAATAAATATGATGTGTATATTTACATTTATTGTATATTACCACGAAACAGTTGATGGTCTATGACAAGACAGAATTTTTGTCAAATGGTCTCTCATCACTAAAAGGTTAAGGAATCACTATTCTAGTTTGACATCAAGTTGAATGTGGTCATATGTCATGTATATTTTAGAAAAACATGTTATTTTCAATTTTTCTCAACAAAATGGTCGCTTAAATTTATGTTAAACTAATATTCAATTAGGAGTCACTGAATTTAGTTACCAGAAAGCGATGTTAGTTAACCAATTATTACAGCAGTAAACATTACGTCAAAAGCTTTCATTATAACTTGCAACGTTTAAATCGTGAATAGTGTGTTTCAAATAAACAGCCTTATTTAGTAGCCTGACAACGTGCAATTACCTCAGGGTAAGTGCCCCATTCATGAATAATTCCTAAATTACTATTTCATTTATTTGCGCTGCATTTTTAATTGCTTCGTCGACATTTTCTGTTAGACATTTAAATATAGAATTTAAACTTAGACCTTTTATGTAATCTATCTTCTATATATATAAAACTCAAAGGTGACTGACTGACTGACTGACTTAGTGATCTATCAACGCACAGCCCAAACCACTGAACGGATCGGGCTGAAATTTGGCATGCAGGTAGATGTCATGACGTAGGCATCCGCTAAGAAAGGATTTTGATCAATTCCACCCCTAAGGGGATAAAATAGGGGATGAAAGTTTGTATAAATCTTATTAGATTTTCGACTGATTGAACTGAAATTAAAGATTGGAGTTACTATGATGAAGACGTTTTTACACACGCTAAACAAAAATATAGCCGCAAAAACTATACCTAATTAATAATAATACTTCTTAACGGGAGCGAAGCCGCGGGCAACAGCTAGTAATATATATTAAAAAGCCTTAACCGTTTATTTTCGAGAAAGGTCAGAAGGTCTACAGTAAACACTTGTGAGTTCAAAAATATGCGAAGCACTTAGAGTCGTCTTTCAATTATTTATTTTTATGAAATTTTCAGAGATTTTAATGACTGAGCTAATGTCTATTTTAGTTTATTTTTTAAATTAATTAATTTCTTCATAATGTGCAAAACAAAACACAGATGAAATAAAAAGAAAGATGTGGACTATATATAGTGGGAATTTTACATGAAAAAAAAAGCCTAACAAAGGTTTTGTTTTGAATAGGCATTACATAAAGTTTTAAAATAAAATAGTTAATTTTTTTTTAGTATTTAGAACTAATGTACCTAAATAAAGCTAGTACCCAAGTATATAAGCACACTAACATACACGCAATCATCTCAGTCACACTAGGTTGTCATTAACACTAGATTTACCAGCTTAAATATACCTATTTCTACCAAAACCAAAAAAGTATATATTTGTTACAAATATATATAAAATAATATAAAATTCATAAAACTAATTCTTCTGTTATAAAGTAAAGAAGATTAGAAGAATTAAAGAAAATGTTACATGCAGTAGGAATTTTAATTTGATCTTGCAAGACCAATCATTTTGACTGGTCTGGTAAATCTAGTATTAAGATAGTCATTTGTCTTATAATAATAAATTGACTTGACTGTATTCATAAATTATTATTATAATAAGTGGAATGTCGGCTAATTAAGAATGGTATTTGAAGCTCGCATCTTAAACGGTCTCTGTCCCCTGAGTTCAAATCTTTTGTTTGCGAGTAAAGGCAATAATTTGTTTGCCGTTGGATTTTCTTTGTGAAAGTCGTAAATCACGGTCGAGATTCCAAACTCTCTATTTATTAATAACGGACAAAGGAAGATGTTAATTATTTATCTTTAACAAACAAATTGCTTTATTATATTCCAATTTTGAAAGTTTAATTTCTATAACTTTTGCTACTTCTGTTTCTACTGTTTATATACATAGACGCTTTTAAATGCTGTAGCAGGGGGGCTACTCTGGCCAGAACATCGGATCCAAATAGGGGCGTTTCCTACTCAGAACCACTTACGGGCTCGTTCACGAAATTACAGATTTAACAGCGACGTCACAACAGATAGGCTGCTCAAGGCTTATTTTACGGACATTCGACAGGACTTTTTAAAGCAAAATTCATGTAAGCTACAGGATTGACAGCCGTATCACGAAATTACCCTACCCTACCTGCTACCCTGGTGTGTTATTTTACTTCATATAATTCATATATTAAATACAAATAAAAGGTACATCAATTATTATCATAAACTAGAACAATATATTATTACGAATGTGGCAGAGTGGTTGAAGGAATAGCGGAGTTGTTAAATCTGAAAATTTCAGCTGGTAACCATGCTGTTCAGTGGGCTTATCACGAATTTTAGTCTGGCTTTCGAACCGAGTTCGCTTCAAGCGATTTGTATGGAAATTTGAACAGCGCCACCGCGTGCGGGTTTGGAACTACAATATTTTAGATACTTTTTGTTAATTTTCTAACGTCTCGATCTTTCGTTCGTTTGATAGATTGCTGGTGCTCGTTAGTCGTTAGTAAAAATTCATGATCCCGATTGCTAACGGATCCGTTTTACTTGTGACAGCTCGATTCGAAAGCCAGACTAAGTTCGTGATAAGCCCACTGTTCTGTAAAAACTGGATTTACGGACAGGAACTAGATTGCGTATAAGTTTGGTGATACTAATTATTTTTTTAAATAAGTGAAATAAAATTAATTCTAATAGTATGACTATCATAATCTTCATCATTTGACATGACTTTTATAGTCCAAACGTCAAAGGAAACCAATAGAGAAGAGCGAATGAAGCCTACTGAACTGAATGATTGAATGAAAAGTTTGATAAATTTTAAGCTCAAAGCTTGCCCGTTCAATTGTAAGGGTTTATTGAATGTCGTGCGCTTTTCAATGGGATTATGAAGGTAGTTCGAAAATGTAGAGGTATTTTAGTTATTAATATTTGATTCATTCCGGATTATGTGACATTGCTTTAGGTTATTTAGCCTAAACCGGAGCCTTAAGGAGCAGAGTAGTAACCATAGGCGTAAACCGTATAATATTACCCGAATAAAACTACCGTAAACTAATGTAAAAATACTATAATAAAAAAGTAAATATTTCTTTTGGATCTAGGTGTAACATGCTTGTGTTTTACTCCCTTAATGTATGTTACCCTGGTGCAATGGTTCCCAAAGTTGACTTTTCAATCTTGGGACTCACTTCTTGGTTATCTTAGAGAAATGGGTAATGCTCATTGGGCTTATCACGAATTTAGTCTGGCTTTCGAATGGCTGGAATCGAGCTGTCACAAGTAAAACAGATCCGTTAGCAATTGGGATCATGAATTTTTACTAACGACTAACGAGCACCAGCAATCTATCAAATGAACGAAAGATCGAAACGTTCGAAAATTAACAAAAAGTATCTAAAATACTGTAGTTCCAAATCCGCACGCGGTGGCGCTGCTCAAATTTCCATACAAATCGCTTGAAGCGAACTCGGTTCGAAAGCCAGACTAAAATTCGTGATAAGCCCACAGAGGAATTTAGTAGCGAGTCGCGGAACTTAATGCAGCTGGCTAACAATTTGTACCAATTGGAATTAATAAAATGAAAATAGAAGTGTTACCCATAATAATGAAGGAATGTTGTTTTAACTAGACATACATATATCCTACGTTTTGAGACCCACTCAATGTTCGCTCGTAACCCTAAGTTTGGGAACTTCTGCTCTAGTGTGTACATACACGCGTCTATCTATTTAACATAGTATGTACGTATATAGGATATTCAAATATAAAATTTCTAAGATTTAAAAGTTCATATTTCTTGTGGTTAAAAATTAAAACCCAATCTCCATGTATTCTGTATTTTTTTTTAATGTTGTATAGGTAGCTATATATTTTTTTTATTTAAATTTTTTAAAAATATTTTTATATACATATTATAGGACATATACATGTATTTTATATACATATGTGTTATTAATTTGACATTTATTGTAACCACTGTGCAATCTGATTTATAAATTGTTATTCACTTTTTTTTTCTGAATTAAAATTCAGTTTTTTTTATATTATTATTACTTTATGTACAGGCTATGATTGACGAGTTTCTTGTGATATTCTTCTCGCCATACGCCTTCCCGAAGTCACGATAGAGTCTAACGATGAGCAAGTGCACGCCTTTAGTGCCTATGCTAATAAACGATTTTCATTTCATTTCATTTCATTTAAATTCGTAAAAAAACTGAAACACAATTTTATACTTTTAAAAATGAACAGCTTTTTCATGAAGATAAATATCACTAGACATTTGACATGTCATATTGTGTACTTGTATAATGAAATTTATAGTTAAGCATCGCTTACACTTTTCAAGTAAATAGTTTTCCATTTAAAATTTATTTTTAAATTTCATTTACACCACATCACATTAAAATTTCATTTAGTTTATATAATAGTAGTCCTTTTTATAATATGTAGTTCTAATGTAATTTTGTAGGTAGGCTTTATAAATAAATAAAATATTTTAGTAGGTAAATCCTTTATCATATAGGCAAAGTTTAGTAATTTTGAATAAATAATTAATTGCAATAGAATTTGTACTCAATAATCTAGTTCATATACTATACTCCTGAAAGCTCAGATGAAAGGCCACTTGAACATCCACTTGAAAGGTGTAAGCATACATTTAGCTTCGTCGTGTAAGCTGCAATTACTACGTTTACTCTCTCAATTTACAACGAGCATGTTTAGCTTAACTATTAATATTATCTCAAAAGTTTTTTCTTTATTTACTCACCTTATTTACATATCAACTGCTTGAAATGGACGTTGGTTCCTTTTTACCTGAAACAGAAAAGTTTCATTCATATTTATGTGGCAAGCAGTCTCTTCTACTATTCTGACTTGTACTATTAGATACTACTATTAGATGGTTAGTTCCAAGCCAATTTTAAAACTCAACTTCACTTTCAATTGTTTCTGTTGTACTGCTCTAGACCAGTAGACTGCTAGTCTGTTACATGGAGGTCCCGAACTAGATTGAAGATTAAATATAAAAAGAGCAGATATTTATTGCGAATCAGCGTGCTATATACTTTGGATTCCTGACATTGAATGTGTATTCTATTCTATACTTCATCATCCTATTGGAACACTTAGATTTGTCAAAATACAATTATACTTAATAATATGCAGCAACTGTAATAGCGTCTTGTTCACTTCAACAATCCCTACTATTATTATAAATGTAAATGTGAGTTTGTTTGTTACGTTTTCACGCAACAACTACTTAACCGATCATCATGAAACTTTGTACACATATTTTTGGAGGTACTAGAAGTAACATAGGATACTTTTTATTAAAATAAAAAAATATATATATTTTACTATAGTTTCCAAGTGACTATAGTTTCAGCTGTTTGGAATCATATTGATTCATTTCTACTGAAATGATCTCTGATACTTATTTAATTACTTAAGTGCGAGCGAAGTCGCGGGTGAAAGCTAGTAGATAAAATAATATTAAGTACTGGATAGTAGATTCATTTATGTATTGTGTATATATATGTATATATTTTCCTTTAAATTCCTTTAAATCGTTATGAACTATACCTTCTTTAAGAAACCAAATAAATCTTAAACAACACCCTACGTTATTAAATTTTATATTTAGTTACTCAATATTATATGAATCTATCTTGGGCTGCTTGTTCAATCCCGCATGTGGGCGCTGAACTTTAAGCTATATCGATTGAGACATCCATCAAAGGTTTACTATTTGATAAGTTATATATATGTATGTACATATACTATATACGTAGGTGTTATATGACATATAAATAAATACATATACGTATTATAGTCTACTGTATTATACTTTTTTTATTGAAATGCATACTAAAATACACTAACAATTCCGTTATAGTTTTAACAAATTAAAAACCATTATTTTTCAAGCGTAACAGCTGTGAAGTGACCTAGTCGTATATACCTTTGCCGGTACATGTGAATCGTTTTATATAGCTACAATGCACGTTTCATGAGTATAGGTGCAAATAGGAAACAATAGAACTAATACCATCCCTTTTAGCTGCTCAGGAAAAGATGAGACAACTATATTTATGTAAGAAAAAACATGATTTATCTTGTTTAGTAGAGTTCCTTGGTCTACGTTTAGTGAACTGCGATTTTAGCTACGTGTAACTATGTGGAGAGGTTTTGGAAGAACGTGACGCACATTAAGCCATGATTTATGGTCCCTCACTAAAAGGGTTCTTTTAAGGTCACGTACTAATGTATTAAGGGTCAAAATATGGAGATTATCATGCACATTTCCTTGGACAAATATCTTGAAAGGGTTTAGCACAATCTTGATCAAATTTGAGTTTTTATTTGATTTAATTTACACATTACACTTAGGCATACGTTTTAATTAAATAGGAGAGGAATTTATGATTTATGAAATTCGATTACAGTGGGCTTATCACGAATTTTAGTCTGGCTTTCGAACCGAGTTCGCTTCAAGCGATTTGTATGGAAATTTGAGCAGCGCCACCGCATGCGGATTTGGAACTACAATATTTTAGGTACTTTTTGTTAATTTTCGAACGTCTCAATCTTTCGTTCATTTGATAGATTGCTGGTGCTCGTTAGTCGTTAGTAAAAATTTATGATCCCGATTGCTAACGGATCCGTTTTACCTGTGACAGCTCGATTCGAAAGCCAGACTAAATTCGTGATAAGCCCACAGTAGGCTCTTCAACTCATGGACCACGCACCAACTTGATATGTAATAAAAACGTGGAACTAATAGTAGTGCGTGTCGATCGTTAATCTATCTAATTAACCTCCATCTCGCGTTTATTTGGTCAATTCATTATCGATAGATCTCTTATAAAAACAATAGACGACTTTCAATTGAAGTTGTCTCCATGCAGCAAGTTACTATAAATCGATCTGAACATATGATGCTTTGGAGTTACTGATGTGAAATATATAAATCACAAAGCTAATTGACAAGTAAGGACAAACAAAAGAAGACATGACATATCAAATGTCAAACACCTAAAATAAATAAAATAGTTTATTAGTAAAGAATTTTGGTAAATAAAAATAGCAAGGGCCCCTGTACTAGGTTTGAAAACCTGTGCTACTGGGTACCCCAGTCACTGAACTAGATGTATGATAGAAAGATAATAGAGATAGAAAGAGAATATATAAACAAAACTGTTAGAATATATATATATATATATATATACTTATCAGAACATATACAAAATCTAACACGAATCTTCTTTATTTCTAGAGACAACCACCACAATGCTATCTAAAAAAAAATCGGTTGTCTGTAAAGTCGGTTTACTGACGATAGTCGAACGCTGCCGAACGCGAAGGCCGATTGTGCCTCTTTGTCGCTCGTTCCGCGCTCTCGCTTACACTTCAAGCCTTACATGGAACGCCTCAGAGCGAGGTAACGCCGCATGAGTCATGTTTTTTCGTGCGTGCAGCCGGCTCAATCGAATTATAAGACGTTGTCACGTCAAAAATACATAACATGTGTCTGTGCCTAAATAGTGCGGTTTTAATTGTTATAGATATTATACATAGTAGTAAGTAATAACTCTTAATTTGATACGAAATTTTGTTAAATTGAGCAAAGAATTTCATTACCGCCACTTCTATAAGAAAATCAAATTGAGAAGCTTTTGAATTAGGTTTATCAACACGCAATTGTTTTAACTTTCGCAGGAACTTTTCAGCACGTAATTTCAGCTCTTAACTTTTATTTTAAAACTATTTATTGCGTTTATAACAATTATATGCGAGTCTACAGCCAACCGAATTGATGCCAAATTTACTAGGCATTTTAGAATTACAATTACGAACCTAAATTATTGCCAAAATGTTAGTTCCGACACATTTTTTTTTTTATTGATAGCCCAGCTTGTGACCACACTCCGCCTGATGTTAAGCTAGAGTGCGGTCCATGAGCATAGACAACTGTTACCACAAACAGTCGACTCCACTATGCCGGCTTGAGGAGACGACGACGTTAATAGAACTCGGTGATATAAAATATATATTTAGAAAAAAAAAACAACAAAATTAGAACAGAAAGTGTTAAACGTATGCTAATTCGAAAACAAGGGATCTTTGTAGGACAAGTGTGCCCAAGTTCACTGAACCGACATCAAGCTGATAAAACCAGCTTCGTATTTGCATACTAAAAGATGTACATTATAATTACGTATTTGCGTAGGAGAAAATAACATTGTAGGTGCGTCGATCATTTTGTTCTTGTGCCTAAATATTTAAATACCTATTATATTATACATATGTATAAAATGTAAGTTTTCACGCAAAAACTACTTAACCGATCATCATGAAACTTTGTACACATATTTTTGGAGGTACTAGAAGTAACATGGGATACTTTTTATTTAAAAAAAATAATATATTTTTTACTATAGTTCCCAATTGACTATAGTTTCAGCTGTTTGGAATCATATTGATTCAATTCTATTGAAATGATCTCTGATACTTATTTAATGACTTAAATGTGAGCGAAGTCGGGAGTAACAGTTATAAATAAATCAATACATGTTTTATATAATACAGTAATGCCCCGCTTTACGCGAGGGATACGTTACGGAAAAAATCGAAACTGAAATTCCCGCGACCATAGAGTAGTTGATGACTACATTATGTTTATACGCACTCTTTCACGTAATGCGAGGCAATTGAACGCGAAATTTGAATAGCGAAACCGCGAATAACGGGGTCGCGTAAAGCGGGGAATTACTGTACTTAGATACTAGTTTTATTTACATTAATTAATTATATTAACTGTACCTGACTACTAATACTAGCATTATATTGTAAAGGATCTAAAGAATCTATACGAAATAAAGATGTTCGATTTGATTTGATTTGAAATAGTCAAGAGTAAAAACGCGTTTCGAACAATATTTTTCTTTATTTTTGCTACAGTATGATGGTGTTAACTTCACATAAAAATAAGTATAAAATCTACAAATCAAAACACTTCTTTTATTAAATTATATCCATAGAAGTAATAAACCTAACCAGGAATTATATTATAAATAAATCAAATTTCTTAAGTATGCAAATCGCTTCATAAATGGTAGGTATATATATATCGCTATTCTAAACCGACCTTAGGTATTCACATAGAGCTTCAACTTAAACACCTCATTTGTAATACGAATAATATTGAATTTGTTTGTTAATATTTATTGGTTTATATATAAAACAGTAAAAACGAAAGCATTCAGATAGAACTACAATAAAGAGGTTAAAAAGGCACACAACTCAAAAAATCCTAATCTAACACGTCAGAGAAAAAATAAAACGTTTTACTACGTGCTATTTATAAACCAAAGTTAAGCCAAGCTCATGTTGGGCGTTACACTCTTGCGATAACATATTTCAGTGGTCTTATTTTAAGAAATGAAAAGTATCTTAAAATTATAATTAAATAGTTTTTCTAGCTATAACATCAAATAAAAAAATGAATTCTAATTAAATAATAATAATTTCTTATTAGAAATAACAAGTGGAAATAGACACAAAACATGGTGAAATCAACCCTTACTTAGCCCTTTAAATGATAAAAATAGCATTGTGTATCACCTTCCACTGCGCAGAAAGTTTTCAGCGTCTCCTCTAATTATGCCTTTCCACTTGAAGCACAGCTATAGAGCCTGATGTATTTCGTGCCAAAAGAAAATCCATAAAGATTTCCCGCTGCGAACGTAATCAAATAATACAACATCCAAAAACATGTCACTCATGCAGACGGGAGTCGCTTCGAACCATCATTTTGGTACACTCTGTATAAATACGTAGGTATCTCGCAAATATATTTATTTACTAGCTTTTGCCAGCGGCTTCGCTCGCGTTAAGAAGTATTATTATTAATTAGGTTCGTTCCATTAGGTACTGATAGGTTCAAACTAATACATCCTATTTAAGCGGACGTCTTCATTATAGTAGCTCCAATCTTTAATTTCAGTTCAATCAACCGAAAATCTAAAAAGATTTATACAAACTTTTATCCCCTATTTTATCCCCTTAGGGGTGGAATTGATCAAAATCCTTTCTTAGCGGATGCCTACGTCATAACATCTACCTGCATGCCAAATTTCAGCCCGATCCGTCCAGTAGTTTGGGCTGTGCGTTGATAGATCACTATGTCAGTCAGTCACCTTTGAGTTTTATATATATAGACTAGTTGTTGCCCGCAACTATGTCTGCGTAATAATGAATAAAATAAATCTAATAAGATTTATGCTAACTTTCATCCCCTATTTTATCCCTTTAGGGGTGAAATTTATCAAAATCCTTTCTTAGCGGATGCCTACGTCATAACATCTACCTGCATGCCAAATTTCAGCCCGATCCGTCCAGTGGTTTGGGCTGTGCGTTGATAGATCACTAAGTCAGTCAGTCAGTCAGTCACCTTTGAGTTTTATATATATAGATTACTTAATAATACAGAGTAAGCGATTAAAGGAGATGGCGGCCTTATCGCTAAGAAGCGATCTCTTTAAGACAACTTTGAAATGTAGAGAAATGCAGAAGAGAAATAGCGGGAGCTATAAACATATACAAATATAGATAAACATGAACTACACACAATACAAACCAGTTACATAGATACATACATAAGATAATAATGACAATAATAATACTACTATACACATATACATAAATAATAGGAAGCGATATAATATTCTTTTAAAGATTTCTTAAAGATGTGAAGAGAAGGAGCATTTATATATTTACCTAGTGGTTGTAAACTATATCATACACTTATTAAGAAAATTAAGGTTTATTAATGTATATATATAACAGACTGACGCACTAGGTATTCTGCCACAAAGAACGTCATATTAAAACAAAATTCATAATACAAACAGCAAATTGTCACAATGTGAAAGCACCTTAGTCTCAACAAGGCCACAACGCCTAAGGCAAAAAAGCACATAATATTACATAACATTCCTTGAAGACTTAGACAAACGATTCTTTATGTAAATTCTGTTTTTATATGTGTCAGGGAGAAAAATTTTGCGCACTCGTCGGGCGGAGATGCTCGTCGGAGATAAACAAGAGAGGCTTATGGAAGCAATGTGGTGGTATGGCATAAGCGGAGCGTGCAGCGTGTTTAATAGTCTTTAGAAATATATTTATCGCAATTATTAACAAAAAAGGAAAAAAAACAAGCAAGACTGTTCGCGCCAAATGCACTTTTAAATTTCCTCTCCCGCTCCCCGCTGTCCTCTCCTCACCCGCTCCCCGCGCCAATCAAATTAAAGGCAATTTTTAAATACTCGACATGTGAACGAGGACGCCATGGGACCAGCCAGTGACTAAATACACGCGCGGGCGGTGAACCCTCTCTCTTCTTTCTGCGCAGCTTAAGTGCATTTTGTGGTCAATATACCTATTTTATACATTCCAAATACAGTCCACTTGTTCTCCTACAAAGACTGATAAAACAAATGTCAAAAGCTAAAATCTTTCTTAATAAGTATTTTCAAACCTTTACGACGTTCATGGTACTTAATAGCCTACTGAAATTCATCGTATGTAATAGCAACATAAAACCCAGTAATCGATTGCAAAATATATCATACAAGCTTTCATTTAACATTAATTTAATATATATAGGTATATAAATAGGATGACAATGCCCCTATACAGCAGCTAGTCTTCTACATCATAGTAGATTTATTATATATTATTATGACATTAGTATGTAAATGGACAATGCCAGTATACAGCAGCTAAATCAAATTAATAATTATTAAATTAATAAATTTATTTCATTTATATTTGTATATGTATTGACGAGTAAAAGCGCTCTATTGGAGCCCATTTGCTAAAAGTAAATAAATAAATAAATAAATTAAAACTACCTAAGTACCCAATCCTTGCTGTCGACTTTACGGTGTCTCATTTCATCTCACAGACATCTGTCTGTGGTGGCAACTGTCTCCGCTCACCGCACTCTAGCTTAACAAGGAGCACGGTCACAGTTCAGCTACTATGTACGTAGTGATTAAAAAATATTTGTCTTTATTTGCAACTTTGTTTTACTTCATTGGGGAAATAAGGATAAACGCATTTGTTTTTTTTTTAAATTTGGAAATACTAACAACCGTACGAGATACAAAAAAGACATCTATGATTGATGATATTTTTTTATTATTAACTAGCTTTCACCCACGGCTTTGCTCGCATTTAAGTCATTAAATAAGTATCAGAGAACATTTTAATAGAAATGAATCAACATAACTATATTTTCTTGCTTGGCTGGGATTATCAATTTTTAAGAATTACTACATACAATGATGTTTCCTAACTTCAAAAATTCAAATAGTTTTATACTGCATATATAAAAATGACAGACGGAAATAAAAATAAATATACAAAAATTCCAAAAATTTTAAATAAAAAGTATCCTATGTTACTTCTAGTACCTCCAAAAATATGTGTACAAAGTTTCATGATGATCGATTAAGTAGTTGTTGCGTGAAAACGTAACAAACAAACTCACATTCACATTTATAATATTAGTAGGGATATTCCTCTCTCTGCTTCCATAAAGATGACACTTTAAATTCATATTGAATATAATATTATTGACGCAGTCATTTAACTTCATTCTCGCTGATGTCATTCCTTTGTATCTCCAATTTCGTTCCTCACATATCCTTTCCTGTCAATATTTAAGTAAAAAGGAGCGCGTATTACACACCTGCCCCTTTATTCTAAAGAATTTCTTTGGTGCGAAAGAGACGTCTATGTCGTTTCAGCATTTGTTGAAGCGAGACAGAAAATTTCTTTCTTAGAATAAGACATTAAAAACTACAATATCTCTACTAATATTATAAATGTGAATGGAAGTTTGTTTGTTACGTTTTCACGCAACAACTACTTAATCGATCATCATGAAACTTTGTACACATATTTTTGGAGGTACTAGAAGTAACATAGGATAATTTTTACTAAAAAAATACATATAATTTTCCAACTGACTATAGTTTCAGCTGTTTGAAATCATAATGATTCATTTCTATTGAAATGATCTCTTATACTTATTTAATGACTTAAATGCGAGTGAAGCCGGCGGGTAAAAGCTAGTATATATTATATTTGCAATAATAAAAAATAAACACATATACATGTATGTATATGTGTGTATGCACCCTAAACATAGCCGGTCATACTGACAAAGCTCGCCTATGTACTATTTTTACGCAATAAATATTTAAAAAAAAATAATATTACCTACTTTAAATTAATGTGTGAAAATTCGTCAAATCAATACGAAAAACCGGCAGAGATAGAGAGTTTTTAGTTAGAGTCCCTCCTGTCTGGTTTTTAGTGCATGCGCAGCAGGATTATTCTACAGCCAAGTCCAAGTCCAGGTTTACAGATCACATTACTATCTAGTAGTTTAAACCTTATCACACATATTCAATATCGATTTTCCACCTCATTTAGTTGATCTTTCAAATGTCACGTAATGATGTTGAAAATGGATGACCAAGCCTCCCACATCAATCAGCTTATCTATACTAATACAATAAAGAGGAAACATTTGATTGTTTGTATGTATTGAATAGGCTCCGAAAATACTGGACCGATTTGAAAAATTCTTTTATCATTAGATTCCTACATTATCCCTGATGAACATAGGCTATAGAATATTTTCAAAAACGTTAGGAATCCGTATGAAAACTTCAATAATGTAACCCAGTGTGTGAAAAAAAAAAACATTATATTGCGTACGCTGCGGAAATTATTGACAATAGAGCAAAGTGATGTACTACAGTTTTATAGAGGACATCAATATCTACAAAAAAAGTGTGCGATACCATATGTCTAACTATTAAAGTTATGTCACAATAACTGCTTTTTCATGTTAAAATTCATAGTACTTTATATCTTCATTATTACGCGAACGAAGTCGCTGACAACAGCTAGTAGTAAATAAACATCAAAGATAAAATAATCCTCTCTTTGAACCGCAATCTTTATTTCCAATGACTGTGTGAGATTACTTCGACTTATAAGAACTTTATATTATTACCAGCTGTTGCCAGCGGCTTCGCTCGCGTTAAGAAGTATTATTATTAATTAGGTATAGTTAGGTACTGATAGGTTCAAACTAATACATCCTATTTAAGCGGACGTCTTCATCATAGCAATCTTTAATTTCAGTTCAATCAGTCGAAAATCTAATAAGATTTATACAAACTTTCATCCCCTATTTTATCCCCTTAGGGGTGGAATTGATCAAAATCCTTTCTTAGCGGATGCCTACGTCATAACATCTACCTGCATGCCAAATTTCAGCCCGATCCGTCCAGTGGTTTGGGCTGTGCGTTGATAGATCACTAAGTCAGTCACCTTTGAGTTTTATATATATAGATGGGTATGTATATATCAAAAAATAATACAATATTTATCAAGCCTTACCAACCGTATTTTCATGAATTTCATATCTATTTTAGAGCACCAATAATATCTAAAAGAAATCTATAGACGTACATAGTACAGGAACTCGACACACGTGAGAAGGATTAACATATATTATAAGTTTATAACACATATAACAAAATTACATGATCAGATTTTTTAAATTTATCACTGTCTACCCTAAAAGAAACATAATAAATAATTATTTTAATAATAATTCCGATGATTTAATATGGTTTAATCAGGAACTAGTTTTATTTAAATATATAAAAACAAAAAAAAAAAACTAGTTACTCAGAAACTGAAAATGCAATATTAAAAAAAAACCAATTACATTTGACGATCGTTCCCGCCAAGTGTTAATATTAAAAACGACTCCAGGGTAAAATCATCCCTTTGTCTTTATTATCCTATAGAGGGTTGAATTTTTTTTTCCTGAAGAATTTTCATTGCTTTATTAAAAGCGCTTTTTTTGTTGTCGTCTCCACAATAAATTCTAGTTTTATATCTTTTACCGCTTCGGCATGACTTTTATTATCTGTCGCTATATCCTTATGGTTTTGGGTCAAGTTGTTACTTAAATCTGGGGCATCTATTACGAATTACATTAACATTAATTGAAGCTCTGGAAGGCTGTTTAAGTCTATCGATATATCGATAAATGTATCGGTACAATAGCCAGTATATTATTTCCAATCTCATAATGGATGTTACTATCAATTTTATGTAATACAAGGTTTTTTTTTGTATTTTAAAACGAGTTTTTGTTCTTGAATAATTTAACGTCAATTCCAGTTAGCGAATCACTTTAAGGCGTCAATTACAAAGAAACCGGATAAAACAATAAAATAAAAAAAATAGTTTATTGATAGAACTTTTTGTGCATAAAAAAGCTAGGGCCCCTGTACTAGGTTCGGAAACCTGTCCTACTGGGTACCCCGGTTACTGAACTAGAATGAAGATGATGAAGAAAGAAAATAGCGATAGAAATATATAATATATAAAAACTGAAGAAAAAAATATATAGACATACATACACATACACACACACATATATACATATACATACACATACAAACACATACGCACATATACACACATAAATATATACATAAATACCAGAATATGTACGTAGTATTCAAACTAATCAAATAAATACCTATTATATTTAAAATGTTAATTTTAATACATTCAATAGATATATACTATATACTTAATATATCTAATGGAAGGTTTACATGCTACGATAATAAAATAACTTTCTAAAATTCAGGTCTGTTTGTATAAACATTGTATGTACTTAAATTGATCACTGCCGAACCCTTAATTATGCGAAGGTCTAGTTGATATTGCACACATAAAACTTTTATTTTATTTAGACCTGGAAAATTTGACCTGTTAACTTTATTACTGGTGAATGGTAAATATCGAATTGCTATTGTCTTTTGTTTTGTAACACGACATGTTAAGCTAGTATGCTATCCATGAAAGGAGATGATCTCTACCACATAGATAAATCTGGAAAGTCGTTACGCCACTTTTTGAGGTACATTCGAGGATCTTATCTGGATAGTTATCCAAAAATACACTACCCTTTGTTGTATCTTAATAGCGTCAAAACATTCATATATTCGTATAATTCAATTTAAAATAACAGTCCATGATAGTTGTCATAATAAATAACCAAATATATTTTAAGGGTCAAAAAATAACTGCATAAATGGTACAAAACCTCCCATAAAAGCTTGGGATACATTTAGATAAGACAATGTTGAGATCTATTCGGTTTATGAGGTGAAGTTTGAAACCCAAAACGTTTTGTCTAAATGACTGTCGCTCGTGTATTCAATTTCAGCTCTATGTTATGTTTCACTATCAATGCATCACTTTAATGATATTTAGAAATTCTGTATACCAATCTTGTTTTAATTTTAAAGAATATATAAAAAATTCGATGTACACAACACTTTCACGGTTTAAAACCTTTTAGGATATTTTTATTATGACATGTTATTAATTACAATTACAGCATTAAATTAATTATTAAAAATAACTACCACAAACAAGTTCAAGATTGGTACTCGTAAAGTTTTGGATCTTACTCTGTCTTGGCGTAGTTACAACAGCAGAGAAGCTTTAAAAATGTCGGAATAAAGTAATCAAAATAAAAACGATATTAAAACGAATAAAATTATTTAATATATATTGAAAAATAAATAGCAACCTTTAGATATAGATCAAACCTACAAATTGACTCTCACAAATTTTTATTTATTTATTTATTGGGTACCACAAACAGGTCTCTACAACAAGACTTGGAATTAATATCACACTAAGAATTATAACAATCTAATTGTAGGCCCTATGCACTGTGAACACGGCATGCACTAACATTATAATGAGATCTTACATTTTAAACATATTTCTAAAACCCATTAAAACCATTTCTAACTAATCGTTAATCTCAAAACAATATACCCATTCAAAATCTGCGTCTTGAGTGTAATCTCAAATTCATACTACAATTGAGAGTGTATTGCTACATACAATTTCTGCTGCAATATTAATATTCAATGCGTCGAACGGAAGTCTATTACCGCTCAACTACGAGTGTTTCACCCATTACGGTCGTGTTTGTAACTAAATCATGCATTAAGATTTCATTTGTTACTGTAAACTATTACCAGTTAGGTTCTATATTATAATGTTTTGTATCAATTTACGTTGTGTTAACCTTGAGTGTACTATGGATTAAATCCGGCTCGAAGGACCAAAATTATGTAGGAGAGTAAGTGGACTGTGTTTTTAATATTGGAATTTACTAATTAGACGCGCGAGAGGTGAGTCCTTGCTTTTTCTTTCTCCGCGGCTTAAGTACAATTCACGTTCATTATACCTAATTTATACCTACATTAGTGAGGACAGGAAGAATCAGACATGATCTGGGCTGAGAATTCACTATGACACTGTAGTCAGTGAAACACTTATACAAGCCGAGTATAATTTTCAATATCGTGGTCAAAATTGTTGACAAGGTCGAAATTGTGAGGTCGAACGGGGAACAACCCAAACTTAGATGATCGAATAATTTAATATCTCTTGTAAGACGTGATCTCTCATTGTTTCATGTGCATTCGGTATTCAGCGCACTTGATGAAGTGCTCTTTAATAGCAGTAGTAGTGAACAATTGCAAATACATTCGTTTTATTGACAGAGTTTTATGTAACGATGTGACATATTCAATACTGTGATAACAGGAAGCGATCACGTGCAAACTGATCAATACAAAGTGATAAAATTGTAAGCCTTTATACAATAATTTCACATGCACTCTCCCGTGACATGATTTTTTTAGCAGGTGACGATTAATGACACCTGTTTTAATATATAAGTTACCTCTATTGCAATTAAGTGTATATGTATATACCAATTAAAAAGTAATTTGTTTACACCAAAAAGAAATACACTGAAAAGGTTAGATACTGTACTTAATTGCAGATGGGCTGCCATTCAAAATCCATGCACGAAGTACTATTACCACCCTCTTCGAATAAACAGCGAAAACTTATTCAAGGTTCTAATATTTAAAATAATTCATTCTATATAATTAAATAACAATAAAGGTATGATTTATTACAAATTAATAATCAGGTAGCAACTGTCACGCCATGTCCATTGATTACTATTGTTTTCACTAATGCTTAATGAGTTAGGTGAACAATGTAAATCTTTCTTTAGATTAGCACGTGACCATCGTGAACTGTATATAGCTAGCCACCACTCCCGCTATGCCGGACTATAATATCACTTTATAATACAAATGGTTGTAGTACAGCGCCATCTATTCTCAATTTAAACTTTACTCGTAAACTAAATTTAAACTAATAAATTACCTGACCACAAATTACTGGTTCCTATTGAAACACTTGGACTTGTCAAAATACAACAATAATAATAATAATAATAATAAATACTTTATTGCTTTAAAAATCTAATAATAACAATGCTGACACAAATTAATTCATAGGAAACAGATTTAGAGCAATTGGCGATCTTATCACTAAAAGCAATTTCTTCCAGATAACTAATTGTCCTAGAAGAAGCAGTGTTAGTATTGGGCAATGCAATTTAGATAAACAAAATACATAAATATAAGTAAACTAAATATATAATGAACATACATATTAGAGATGTGCCGATTATGACTTGGGCCGACTAGCCGACTAGCCGATTAGTCAGTTATAAATAAGCCGACTAGTCGGCCGACTAATCGGCCAAGCCGACTACGGTTTAGGGGATTCCCGTGACGCTTCGTTTACAGCTGATTCGCTGCAATTTCAGTCATTACTGACATGTGGACAAATATAAATAACAAAAAAAGTTTTTTGAGTTTTACAGCTCACTAGTTTGACGATAGTTTCAAATATCATCACGCAGAATTGCAATATATGTCATTAAATATTATGTTGATTTGTTTTTTAATTAAGATACTAATTTTGTTTGATAAATGTCATCAATATATTTTTTTTACAAGGAAGTAACACATACATTTTATTGAGAAATAGACACAAAGTAAGAAGCCGGATAGTCGGCGCTTTTTGCCGATTAGTCGCCGACTACGATAGTGGCCGGATAGTCGGCTTTACCGACTAGTGTCCGACTAGTCGGAACATCTCTAATACATATATATAATTTTAATATAAACAAATATTATTCAAAAGGAGAGAGGTATAGTGATTTAAGTTTAAAGATAGTTAATAGGCACTTAATGATAATAAAAATAAATAGACAAAGCCTTAATTTACGTAACAACAATCGTATGTTACCCAACACTCTTTCAGATCCGTACGTAATATAAACAGTTATATAGATCTTATAAAATAAATCAAGTAACTTCATAGTCTATTTTAGCAGTCCAGTTCAGCGTTCAGAGATCTGAACAGCGCGACCAATGGAACAATCTCTCATCGTATAATTTAATCATTCCGCCTTAAGACGAAAGCTGGCATTGTTCCAAAACGGTATAATGTTAAATTGAATAATTGAATCTTTGTTCTGGTTGTTAGAGGCCTTCAGTTCGATCTCGTTGTATTTTGAGGCATTTTTTCGTCTTTTAGCTGGTTTTTTTTTCAATAGCATTCACTTTTTTCTATGTATTTATTGCCGATTGTTCTTATTAGTTGAAAAGGCAAGTTTTCAGGTGTTTTTTCCATATAATAGGATACACGTTCATAAACATTTATTGGATTATAAACTATTATTTCAAATTAACATTCGAAGTAACATACGTGTTCGAGCTACAACGAACAGTCGCAATAGAAATTCGAACCTCGAATCGGCAGCCAATGAGCGAACACTATCGTCTTCTATTTCTAAATTACGTATCAGTGTATGTTTTATATGGAATTTTGGGAGCAAATTTGATTCGTGTTAGATTTTGGATATGTTCTGATAAGTGTATATATTCTGGTATTTCTTTATATTCTAACAGTTTTGTTTATTTATTCTCTTTCTAACTCTATTATCTTTCTTCATACCATTATACATCTAGTTCAGTAACTGGGGTACCCAGTAGCACAGGTTTTCGAACCTAGTACAGGGGTCCTTGCTATTTTTATGTACCAAAATTCTTTACTAATAAACTATTTTATTTTATTTTTAACTTGTTGTTCGCAGTTATATGTATTTCGTGAAAATAAAAAACCAATGGTGAACTTTGTTAAGCTGAATTAATTAATAATTATAAAGAAGTCTAGTAAAAGCTCGGAAGTTTTCTTCACATTAAACATGAAAGGGAAAATCAATAAAGTTTTGCTCCTACCAAAATTATAATTTAGTAGAATTTCCTCGGGCATTTAAAAAGTTGTGCCACGAACATAATTCGTTATGAGTTGGGGATATAAATAACGAATGAGGTCCCATAACGACTTTCTGGAGCTTTTTTTGTTTTAAAAATATTAATTAAACTTTAATTTATATTTTTACGTCATACTTAATTTTTTTTTATACACATTTGCATGATTTGATGAATGATAGGCTACATAATTACAATAAATAATGAACAAAAATAATATTTATAAAAATATTACATCTACGCCGTAGCTGTAACTACGATATAGTCTACGCCGTAGACATTTAAATTCGTAGACCAATTTATAAATACCTTTTTTCTTGTAATATATATAGATAAAAAATGTATTTATAATAAAGTTACATTACTTTACAAAAGATACCTAAAATTTATTCTATAACTATAGTCTTCCATGTATAATTAAGGCATCAATTTCAAAATAGCTTGAATACTAATCTATATATATAAAACTCAAAGGTGACTGACTGACTGACTGACTTAGTGATCTATCAACGCACAGCCCAAACCACTGGACGGATCGGGCTGAAATTCGGCATGCAGGTAGATGTTATGACGTAGGCATCCGCTAAGAAAGGATTTTAATCAATTCTACCCCCAAGGGGATAAAATAGGGGATGAAAGTTTGTATAAATCTTATTAGATTTATTTCATTCATTATTACGCAGACGTAGTTGCGGGCAACAGCTAGTTTTTTATAAGTCGAATTCGTAGATTAGAGAGTACTGCAGACACATATAGCAAGTTAAAAGCACTGATATGCCTCGTTACCAGCAAAAAAACATACTATATATTTTTAAAGAACACTGTTAGCATGTATAATTCAGACATAATGTTATTCACCTGAGGCAAGTTACATGAATGTTCAATGTTGAAACTTAACGTAGATACAATGTTATTCTTCAATAACCCTTCTCAAAACGTGACTCGAGTCTAAATGAGAATACCTCCAGTCTTTACCTGTCTCCACAGACGATGCTATTTTTAATAATGTATATTTCTAATTAGAATAATACAATTATAAGAAAATATATTTTAGCGTAGAATTAATTTAGTTTTTATTTTGCTTTGACGTCATCATGAGTGCTGTTTATTTAGCCTCCCTGTAAAATAACATTACTACAATATAAAAATGAACTCTATGATTACAAATCAAACGAAATTTTAATTATGGAATAGGACTACATGCTCAACATAATTGAAGGCAGTGTTCAGTATTAAATAATACTATTATATAATAACGCCTAACAAAATACTACTGTAATAATATATCAAAAAAAAAACAATTAATAACAAATAAAATATATAAAAACGTGTTAAAAAGTGTTATGGTGGAAGGAGCGCAGGTCTATAATGAATTACCGATTAATATAACTAATATTATTAAATTTAAATATGAATTAAAAAAACATATAATGGGTTTGAGTGCCTTGTGATGAAGTTGTCAATATTCTACGTACGTTATGTTTATATTTTTTTTTTGTCTCAATTAAGTGAATTTCTGTAGTTCATTTTGAGGAAATAAATGTCTTAAACCTTAAAAACAAAGTACATGCCCAATGCACATACATATAATATCAAAATATATCAATAAATACTTATATAAAATCAATTAGATAATAGATGCATCATTATTGTGCGTGTCAAGATAGCGCTTGAAGAGCTTCAGCTTGAAATAGTTCAATGTTGATGATTGTCTTATTGTAAGTGGCAGCTTTTGGCGAGTGTCTTGTGATTACTTCTCGTCCTATGCCTTTCCGAAATCTCTGTAGCTTATGTCTATGTGCAAGAGCCAGAAAGGCTTATGTGAAATAAAGATTTTTAATTTTATTTCATACTAGCTGTTGCCCGCGGCTTCGCTCCCGTTAAGAAGTATTATTATTAATTAGGTATAGTTTTTGCGGCTTTATTTTTGTTTAGCGTGTGTAAAAACGTCTTCATCATAGTAGCTCCCATCTTTAATTTCAGTTCAATTAGTCGAAAATCTAATAAGATTTACACAAACTTTCATCCCCTATTTTATCCCCTTAGGGGTGGAATTGATCAGAATCCTTTCTGATGCGGATGCCTACGTCATAACATCTACCTGCATGCCAAATTTGGGCTGTGCGTTGATAGATCACTAAGTCAGTCACCTTTGAGTTTTATATATATAGATTATAACTTGTTATTATAGCTTATAATAACTTATTATCGTACGAAGCTTCTTCTATGATCATGCTTAAACATATGTTGTTGAAAGATTTTACACGTTCTATTATAATAGGCCATTATCACTTCCATAGAAAATCTAGCAAATTATTTTCCCTATTACAAGCCATATTATCTAAAGCTTAAAGCTCAATGTTGGTGCTGTTAATACTGACAGGGGAATAAAGGTTTCTACGGGAGTAATGAAATAGAAAATGGATTGTGGTTACTTATGTGCTCGTGGTTTAGTGATGCTTTTACGTAAGCTCAAATTCTGAAGCTTTCACAGTTTGATGTTATTGAATTTGAGGTCCCTAAAAGCTCGTTTTTAAAAAACTCCTGTTCGCATACCTATACAAGAACATATATTCCTGACATCACACTTATATTGTATGTATTACTTTGTATGTCTGTTTATGTATCTATGTATGTATGTTACTGTTATTATGTTTTTTTATATATGTTATTTATGTATCCCTCACTTCACATTTTTTCTTTTTTCTTAATAAATATTTATACATAGGTTGGCTGGTAGAAAATGCTACCTAGCATTAAGCCCGCCTGTACTGTTGTACTAAGTTTCAAATAAGTAAATAAATTATTTTAATTTTAAACGTTAGACTCCCATGCCTGGCTATTACATATATCACCGCATCCTATTAACGTGGTAAAATATACGAAATTGCAATTTTATAGGAGAGAGGTTTAAAGTTAATGCATAGTTTGTGTGGATTCTTCGTTGTTGTATTGAGTATCTCAGAAACAATCGAGAAAATGTTCTTTTTTTTTCTTTCATGAGATAAAGAATTATATTTTGGAACTATTTAAAGAAAAATTCAAAATTCAATTGGTGAATTTATGAATGACATTTTGTAGGTTTAAATTTAATTTGACATTATTTAGCATTTAAGGTTGATATTTATATTATAGTAAAATTTAATTGTATGAATTATTTGCATGCCATACATAGATTATGTAAAATATGTGATACTACTAACATTATTTTAAGACCTATGTTACTAACCATATTTATGGCAAATAAATGAATTTGAATTTGAAAAAATATTAGTTCCGAATATGTTAATAGGACCTAACAATATAAAAATAGTATTTGACCCTTTTTAGGGGACAAAAATAGTTTTAAATATCTCGACTTCATTTTGGCGTGATTTCCTTAGGAGTAATCCAATTTCCGCTACAGTGTACGGTCAGCAAACAAAAGATGATGAAGGTAGTTTTTTTTTCATATAATACCTACATTATTATTTATTTGGTGAACGAGTAAATGTTTTTATATTTTATTTATAATGTGTATAATATTATTAAAGATATATTTAATATATTTATATTTATGATAGACTAGCTGTACCCTTCGCGTTTGTACTAATATAAATTTGAAGGAAAAACATTACACAAATATTTAATTAATTTTGAGTCATTTTACTAATTTTGTTCATTCGACGACAACATTGTCTGTTCAATGTGAGCTGTTATGAACTGTCACGGCAATATATGAAATTCATTGGAATGACAGTGGCGCCATCTGTCGAAAATTGGTCGTACCAACTCAGAAACCTTCGTGGGCTCATGCACTACAACTTTGCTAAAGATCATCACATGAACAAATGCATAGTTTACGATTCTATAAAGAACATACAGACAAATATTACAAATACATTGTAAAGATTCTTTCACAAGGTAACAGAATAAATTTATAACTCGACAGTGCATTTTCATAACTTTAGTATGCAACTATGTACGATTGTGACCTCATAACCTCGCAGCTGAAAATCGAGTTTTAGTAGGTTATTTTTTATTAAAAAATTCAATATTTTTATAACAGTTTGACTGCACTTTGTATTAAAGTGCATATAATGAGCAGTAACGAGATGCAATTAAAATGCATAGGCAGAGAATGGCTTCACTATTCCGGATTAACGAGACGTGTGTATTAGCTTTCGTTAAGGTCCTTTCATTGGGTGCACAGGAATCAGAGCCAAAGAGTGTTGAGGTTTAAATATCATTTATTTGTTACATTATGCTATGGCGTTATATGTTGACTGGCGTGTTTATATATACCTCGAGTGACGTCGAAGAATGTAGCGTTACTTACGTGCCGTTACTTACACCTTTTTTGTTATATATATTAGCCCAGATATGACCAAACTCCGCCTGATGTTAAGCAAGAGTGCGGTCCATGAGCATAGACAACTGTTACCACAGACAGATGTCCACTATGCCGGCTTGAGGAGACGAATGTGCTCCGTCCAAATTAACAGGGCACATTCCTCTCGTTATCCCGGCTACTTCCAAGCTGATCCCGAAACGCGATTAGGTCACGGGTGTTTCGCTTGTAGTTCCCCAGGACGGTATACTGGGCTAATGCCATCATCAGTCTGCCTACGACTCTTTATATTGACGTAAAAAAAAAAACAGAAAAAAACGTCAAATAAAAAGCAAGTTTCTCTTTATGTTATGTAATAACACAAAATAGTACAACGTAAATTGTCAGCGTAAAGCACTGTAGAGCACTTCACAGACGGTTGGATGCACTTGTAACTAGCATTCATTCAAATTTAATATTATTTAGCGCTTTTGATATTCAGCGCTTCGCGGATATAAATAGATTTTTGCTTCCTTTTATTTATTTTTCTTTGCTCTGCTAACAGGTGTGCTATGAAAGGGCATTTTAAATGTTTTATTTAGCTTATCTGACGAATTGCAGCGAATCAGCTGTAAACGAAGCGTCACGGGAATCCCCTAAACCGTAGTCTGCTTGGCCGATTAGTCGGCCAAAGTCATAATCGGCACACCTCTAATTATAATACATTTTATTAAAATTATTATACTTGAAATTATTTTAACCGAGAGATATACATATATGAAACTTAACCAAA